>JAAOAQ010000144.1:0-219551 GCA_013396025.1 Fusarium phyllophilum | reverse complement strand
CATTGTGTTAGAATTACTTTGTTATGACCGATCTTTCGCCACCTTGTGACTCAATATTCCCCAACCTTACCATTTTATCCCTTGGGGAAAGTATTTAGAGTTCTCTTTATGCGTCAGACGTGATCATCATCAGATAGGCTTGTAAAGCTTATCTTAGGCAATTGTGTTGGGTAGCTGGTATACTGCCTAGATTGACTTTGATAGGAGTGTTATATTGAGTTGATTGTCCCCACAGCTGATGGCTCACATCACGCGCCTCACACACGTCCTCAAATCGATTCTGCAAAACCTCTAGAATTTGCGCCGCCGAAACCGACTATAACTGCAGTCTTGCATAGTCATCGCGCCGGTGAAGCTCTTCTGTTCATTACGTCCGATCACCTCTCCCCAAAAGACGAGGCCTGCAAGGCGCTTCAGGAAATGGACCCATGCCTTTTTCGCCTCCAAGCTCTTGATCGCCTAACATCTGAGGAACTGGGTGGAGGAACAGTGTATGGAGTCTTGGCCTCAACAAAAGGGTAACTTGCAACGCTATGTGAATACCTGGCTCAGTGCGTGGTTGGCCACGAAACCGACAGATGAACCTGTCAGAAAGGCCAAGACCCTCAAGCGGGAGTCAGCTAATACTCTCCAGGCGCGCTTTCACAATCGCTGCGCCTTCTATCACGGGGAATAGAAGAAAACAACAAAGCACATGCAATTTGTTACAGGAGAGGCAAAACATAAGTGTTGCAACTTTCGAGTCTATCAATAAATCATTCATCTCTTCTTTCGCATGTTTCTTTCACCTTCCAAGCACACCCCTCACAAGCTTAATCGCCTTTTGACCCCCCTCAGCATATGCCCAGCGCGCAAGCTTCGCAATCTCGGCCTGCGTCTACTTAGTTTTGAATCTCTCTTCAGAACCGTGGCAGGACTTTTTCCGGCGTTGGTTCCTTCAGCAGGACTTTGATGCTTGTTGGGAAGATCATTTTCGGAGAGGCCTGATATGGCGTTGGTAGATTGACTTTCTGCTGGGTTTCTCGTTTCCTTGAGATCCAAGGGGAGATAGACTTTAGTCTCCGGATCCCACGGTGTTTGCGGGCGATAGTTGATTGCATTTTTATCTGGATTGTATCTGGTTCCATGTGTTTATCCAATACTTGTTGTGAGCTAGAAGTGTTATTTGCAGTTGAGACTTGTGGCTGAGAGCTTATTCCGGCAGACAGAACTTAATTCACAGCAAGCGTTTATCACAAGACCCTGCATATGACTATAGCTGTCTAGTCAGACACAAGCGTATCAGCGACAGCTAACATAACACAAGAACAAAGAAATATAACCCAGACGCCAAACGCTTTTCTTTCGCCTAACTCCCTTCATTAAACTCACGCACCCCCCCCTGCTTGTGGCACTAAGATCAAGATAAGCCATGAGCTCCTCTGAACGACCTGTGCGATGAAACACATGATTTCTAACCCACCTCCCGGCTGATACCAATATTGATCTCTAGTCAGAAATGGTAGTCGA
The DNA here is from genome assembly GCA_013396025.1 of Fusarium phyllophilum. Lineage (NCBI taxonomy): Eukaryota > Fungi > Ascomycota > Sordariomycetes > Hypocreales > Nectriaceae > Fusarium > Fusarium phyllophilum. The sequence goes on along the minus strand of JAAOAQ010000144.1, from coordinate 218,042 downwards.
TCATGTCCATGAGTCCAAGTCTGAACCTGAGCCTAAAGCTCAACCTAAAGACCATGGCGTCAAGCCACAGCCAAACAGCCCCCTCTCACTGCGTATCGATGATTCTGGTGCACACGCCATCCACCCTGCTGCCGCCCTTGCAGCACCAGATACTCCCGGAGCTATCGTTGTGCAGTACTGCGTTAGGGTGGACCTGGCCCAGCGCCCTCATCTTGAGCCAACTTCACCTCACCAATTTTCACCACCGACCTGGAAAGGCCTAAAGCGGGCTGCAATTCTACTTCTGATCGTATCGATGCTACTCCTCTCGAAACCGTGGCTTTTGTCCCCTCCTCCCGTTAAACCTGAGATCGAGACTATTCCCATTCATGAAATGTCAATCGGCTTCGCTAGACGTGCATTTTATATTCCAGTGTCTCTTGTGTACACCAAAGATCCACACAAGAATGCCACATTTGGGTCAGTCGACTTGTACGACCCAGGTTTCGGCCCAGCAAGAAGGGCTGCGCTAGATCTTGTCAATGGCCTTGCTCAGATTATATCAGCTCATGCGATGAATAAAATTTGGTGGATAGCCCGCGAGGGCACGTGGAACACCAAGATAGGCGTCAATAATATGATAAATCTGACCGAGACAGACGTTGACAACCTCATCAAGAGAATATCTAAGCACCAGCACAGCGCGGAGGACTAGTAGGCTTGGATTAAGGACCTTCCGACACAATGGCTTAAGGACGTGCAACTAAGCATGGACTGGACAGCTATGTACCTTGAAACCATGGGCTTTCCACCTAGGTATGATGATTGGTTCTTTCACCTGCGCATTGTCTTTGACACGCACAAAAATTCAGAACCAACTACCACGACCACCCCAAGAGTCTAATTCTACAAGGATGCGTCCGGTCCCAAAGTATCTCAGCCAAGCAGTCCAAGAAAGTGTGCGGTTTCGTGATTTCTCGTCTGCTTCAGAAGTTAAAGGATAAATATACCTCAGTTATTACAGATTCTGCAGAGGCAGAGGCTTCCCAACAGAGAGCACAGTGTTGGTGCATCAACATCAAAACAATGACAAGATGGGAATTCAGTTAGCCGGTAAAAGTAGAAAATGATATTTTCACCAAGTGCACTTGTAGAGTCCCATAAATAGGTCATGCCCAGGAAATACCGTGTGTCCAACTTTACATTTTCCTCACAATTTTCAAATCATGTTCCAAGCTTCACGTGTAACCCATCCTCAATCAGTAAGTTCTACAATTTCTACCAACCTTACGCTGGGCTACACCTTCCCAGTGATGATAGCTGCTGCCTGCTCTGAAAGAGCATAGAGGGGGGCTTGAAGATGTGCGCTCAGTGGCACAGGGAAGACTGATGCGTCAAGGACCCGAAGCCCTTCGACGCCTGTAACGCGAAACTCCGTGTCAACCACTTTCCCCATGGAGCAAGTACCTGAAGGATGCCACGAGGTGCCACCAGTCATAGCTATCCTCTGATCCAACCTATGTCACTATCATCCAGTGCAAGAGCCTCCACGGGAAGCCCTTCTGGAATAGATTCTCCAATAATCTGATCACTGAATTTTGACTCCAGCATGAATCTCGTCAACTGGCGTAATCCTTCTCGGAAGACATGATTGTCAACCTCGGTGGAGAGATAATTGAGATTCACTGCCTGCAGTTAGTGACACGAACACGTAAAATATCACAAGATGAAAAAGATTACTCACCCTTTGGATGGTCGCCAGGCTTCCCAGACTTCAATGATACAGAGCCCGTCGAGGTTGGCAGAAAGCTCACCAACGCACTAGTAATATGCTCTGCATCCACGGGGACGCCAGGGAAAGGAAGCTTAGCAAACATGATAATGTTCTCGATAAATGTTCTATCTTTCGCAAGAATAACATGCTCAGATTCACACGGTCTTGTCCCTTCGTCTCTTTCAATAGCTTTAGCGAGGCCTTCTCTTGGAATGCCGGTATTGACGATCCAGTCAAAGGGTACACCTTGCGAGTATTGGGGTTGTTGAAACAGAGGGTTTGCCGACCCAATAGTATGCCCAGCAGAAGGATCACGTAGCCGCCAGTGCTGGAAGAATATCATATGGTCGGATAAGTTCTTGCCAACCTCTGGAAGATCGACGAGTGGCTCAATGCCAAACTCTTGGAGATGGGTTTTCGGGCCGATACCAGAAAGCTGAAGGAGCTGAGGAGAACGGAATGCACCAGCGGAGATTATGATGTTATGACCATTGACAACGTTACCGTCGGCCAGCTTAACACCAGTGGCTTTGAGATTCCCATCGATTTCCTGAATGACGATACGGTTCACCAAAGTCTCAAGACGAACTTGGACTCCATCTAATGAATACTGATTGGCAGACCACTCGCGTTTGCCATCAGATCTTGCTTCACAGATGTAAGCGCGTCCAAGGTTTTTCCCGCTGTTCTGATCGCCCTCCGGCAGGGTTGAAACGCCAAGCTCTTCCCACCCAGCAGCGGCTTTCTCAGCAAGGGGGAACACGCGGTTGGATGCCTTGGCGCAAGTCACACGAATAGGCCCATCTCTACCGTGCTGTTCCGGGTTCTTATCGTTGAACCAGAGCTCGGATTTCTTAAACCATGGTAGCTGGCCTTTGTAACTGTAGCGGTCATCACCAACGAGGGTGCCCACTTGTCGTAGTCTGCCGCAGCACCACGAGTCCAGCCACCTACACAACACAACCGTTACTCAACGACTTCACATACCATTCAGAAATTATTTACTAACCTGAGTTAATAGCTGAGCTGCCGCCCAGACCCTTTCCCGCGTTGAGAGTGATCCGTCGCCCCATAAGTGCTTCAACGGGCTCTGACTGATACTGCCAGTCCAATTCGCCGCCCAGGTTCAAAACCTGCATATTTTGCACGTCCGAGCGGTCACGCGTGTCTTTTCCGGCTTCGATGAGAAGGATATTGGCTGCATCATCGTACTCTCGAATGCGGCTGGAGAGAACGCAGCCTGCAAGGCCACCTCCAACAACAATGTAGTCGTAAGTTGGTGAAGCCATTGTGACTTGGGCGACGTTTCAAGAATTGGGTTCGTACTAGGAATAGTCAGAGGGAGATAAAGAGTTCAAAAATGGTGCGCAATGAAATGAGAACTATTCGCGCAAGTGGCGGAGCAGCAACAGCTGATGTGAGATTGGGATTCATGGAATTAGTATGCCATGCAGCTGTGAAACAAATCTAACTACGATATCGTAATTGACCAATGTAAGGTCAGGGTACTAGTTCCACAAATTAAATAGTAATATCGATCCTTACAAGGATCAGCAAGCCAAAAGCGCGTTTATGCTTTCAATAATATGTTCATGACAAATTGCGGGCAATCTCTATACATGGACTGCCCTTTTTCTGATTTTTGCTCTACGGGTCGCTTGCCGCGACGTGAACTTCATAGGTATGACATTCTTTCCATACAAGTACGGACAAAGACAGAATCGCACTACGCAGCCGTCGCCGGTCGAATGATCTTATAGACAGAGCAATGGATGAGGAATTACTATGCATGAGAGACTGAATTCTAATTGAAGCGCCCCTCCTAAACAAGGAATCTAAGTTTTCGGACCGGCATAATATATGTAGCAACCTTCGCTTTGAGTTCCTCAGTAGGTCTCGGGGACCACTGAAACATCAAATCTTCAAGAACTGTACAGGACATCACGTTATGCTCGGTATTTCTACTAGAAAACTCAACTGCCATAAGAGTTCTTGCAGCGTGTGTTGCAATCAAGGCTCAAGTATTCAAGGCTCGACATATCTCGAGATAATATGACCTTGAGAGGGGATTCTTATCGCCAATGCTCTAGCTAGTAGTTGTAGCTCAAACAGGCATGGCTATGTTAAAGACAATAACAATTCCTCTTCTTGTTGAAGTAGGGATTCGATTGGTGCAAAAAATAACCTCAGGCTCCCGAGATGTTGTATACTTGCACTGACAGCACTCAACGCTACACAAGATATGTATCGTCGGACAAGGAGAGATTTTCGGTTGCGCATGATATGATGAAGTCACCAAACTCGGGCTTCTCTCAATCTTCGGTCTTTGAGAAACGCCGTTGTTACGCGAGGTCATATATGATAAGAGCGGTGCGGCACTCGGCCGGCAATCTTCCCTAGACTCGTGAATCATTTTTCGGAAGTCGCTCTTTATAATGCTACGCGATACGGTCTGCTTGACTTGTGGGTTGCTGGCGAAGTGGAGTCATCTTTAACCGTATCTGCATAACACTGTCGATCATTACATAACTGCCTGGAGGTTCGCACTTGAAAGTTCCGAATATTCACAGCAGACAATGGCGCTATACCTAGCATTTGGAGGACAAAAGGTTTGCCTTACACCCTGCCTTGTCCCTGAAGATCGGATGTGTAGGACAGCATAAAGATGACCCTGTGACTAGACCAGGCCTGTCTGCTGTTGCTCGTGTCACGGAACACAACGACTGAGTTTCGCGTATCTTCTCTTTCTACTAGACTACGATGAAGATCTTGACAGGGAACAAATCCTCCGCTTACACATCCGGATTGGACATTTTGGAATTGCCGTAGAAGCGTCTCGCATGAATGTCTCGAGTTATCAACCAATGCCGATTTCAAGTTTGAACCCACTTGGCACCACCTCGCATGCATGGCGACGGCCCGGAGCGACGAGCCAAGCGACCGACAACCGAAAATACCCTTGTATGTGTCTGTGACATCAGAAAGCAGGCGACCTGCCAGTTTGACTTACTATAAGTACTTCATCGATCGTTCAATGAACTCGGTTTAATCCTCTGCTCAGGTTCTCATACTATCATATCAGCATCACATACGTATTATTTTCTGAGCTTCAGCTGCTCGACTTAACTCGCCTCTTCAATAATTTCTTAAGCAACATCATTAAAGATGGCTAAAGGCTCAAACTCTCCTCAACGCCCTCGATACTGGCTTCTTACGTCTCCTCGTACCGCCTCCAACCTGTTGGTCAAAATGCTCAACCTCGGCGAGCAGAATGTACGCCCTGCTATCCACGGAGGATACTTCTTCCTTCCATCTTTGCCCAAGCACTTCTTGGTGGCTGAGAAGCCCATGGACACATGGACGGAGGAAGAGAGTGCGACAGTGAACAAGGTAATCCAGGAATGCTCCGAAAGATTCCAAGATTATATCGCTGCGGCCGAGAAGGAGGGTCAGATTATTTATGTGAAGGAACACTCCATCATGTTAAACCATCCTCGTTGCGAGGACAGTTACGTCAACGGCTCAGCTGGATCCCAGAAAGAGGCGACACCGCTTCCCATGATGGACATCACTCAACCAACACGATCACCTCTCAATCTCACGCTATTTCCGGATGAGTTTCTCAAGACTTGGAATCCAACCTTCCTCATCCGCCATCCTGCTCTGATGATCCCCTCTCTGTACCGCACATGTTCTGGCACGATGGAATGGGAGGGCTTCAAGCGCCCCAGAAAGGAACCCATGGCAGCAGAGGTCACAACGAGATGGCATCGAACGTTGTATGACTTTTACTCCGAGCACTTTGCCAACGACAGCATCTGGCCTATCGTCATTGACGCCGACGATGTCATGACATGTCCTCAACTGGTAGGCAAGTATGCGCAGCTCACTGGCCTTGATGAGAACAAAGTCCGCTACTCGTGGGATAAGGCAGGAGAGGCAGAGCTGAGCAAGTTGAGCCACGTGGAGCAAAGGATGCTTAGCTCTATCAACGCCAGTACCACGATTGACCAGAGTAAAGTCGCTGGGAAAGTTGATATTGATCAGGAGGTAGTCAAGTGGAAGGCTGAGTTTGGTGAAGAGGGGGCGCAAAAGCTTGAGCGATGGGTGAGAGACGCTATGCCAGACTATGAGTTTTTGCATTCCAGGAGACTCAGGTTGGAGCAATAGTAGAGAGCACGTGGATGATGGTTCATATATGATGGAAGGTGTTTTATCAGGTCATTTAACTCGACATCAGTTCTAGAGAGTCGTACGAGGTAGTGAATGCAACATTTCTCTAAGTGCGAGTTGGCTGAGCTTTACGATATACCACTACGCCAAGCTTCGAGGAAGTGATTACAGGGAAGGACCTCAACATGCCAAATGCAACAGATATCCTAAGATTCCAATGCCTGCTATCTTTCGGTCAATATCACACTGGGCCTCTAGGGTGATGCAAGGCTGATACTGGGACTTTCTACATAGCGCGATAACAATCAAGCTGCAATCCGTAAGTTGGCAATCAGATTATCGCTGTCTAGATATTTTTCTCTGTGATTGTTATGATCAAATATAAACATCGGTCCGATACTACAGACTTTATCACATTGTTATTCATCAGAAGCAACACCGACGCAGCACATCACTACTGAATTTTCTCAAGTCGAGGGAGAAGACCAGCATCACGCGAGGCAGCCTACCCGAGATACTTCCGACAGCTTGGAGAGGCGTCCTGTCAACCACGGGCAGTGAGAACTGCAAAGATTGGGAACTGAGGGATGGCAGTTTCTTCTAACCTGTTTCGGCACCAACCTGTGAGAGCCTGGAGACGGAAAGGGAATTGAGGCGGGAATAGATCGAGTCTAGTGTGGCCCAGAGCTGTCGACGTGTCTCGGCTATTCCATATTCCCGTGTCGGGTTGGGCCGACGACATTCGAACCTGGTGGGGACTGTCTCTGTAATCACCTGGTTCTCTTGCGGAGGAAGCCATCGAGAGCAGGAGTCTGCGGCAGCAAAGGAGGATGAGATCAAAGGATCTACAGATGACATAAGGGTGTCATCGACAATCATAGTGGTGGCAAGATATGAGGTCAATGCAGCTAAAATCCGGGCATTTTGGGAACTTGACGGAACATGATGATGATGTAGTTGAGGGTAAATCAGCCATTCAACTACGCAATACCAACAGAGATCTTCAGTTCATCATCGATGATTCTACTCAAAACCCAATCGAGGCCCTGTTTGCCCCAGCTATGGAATGAGGGGTCCTGAGATCGAGGGTTCTGTATTTGAGAAACAGGTCCGGAAAGCGAAGGGACTAAGCAAACTTGTCCCTGAAAAGGCACTGAGGAATTCCGCCCCGAGTCTATTTGCGTTGATCGGTCATGGATTCAGGAACCATCAAAGTATACAGAGTGCCAATCACCCGAAACTCTAAATCTGCGGCATCCGGACCTTGCATATTCGTCGATAAGGTTCAGGCCCAGTGGCGTCGTGGCTGCCGACGGGAATGAGAGCAAGCCACAAAGTGGTGCCTGAACGTGGAAAGATTGACGCTACGTCAGGTATCGTCAAGTCTGGACTCGAAGGCAGAGATTGATGGTTATGAATGGATGGCATGAGGATAACAGTATATAACTTAGCCTCAGTTCCCTGGTAATGAACTCACTCACTCACTCACTCACACTCATCAGCTCTTTGACATTTAACTGGAACAACAATCTTTGTCTCACAACCACTCCTTGAACAACTCAACTTATACACTTACAAAGTAACCAGAACTTACTACTACAACATGAAGGTCACCCTTCAGCTCATCACCGCTGCCCTTGCAGTCTCTGTCGCAGCCCATCCTCAAAATGGACGGGGCGGTGGAAAGCCCAGCAGCACCACCACTGCTGCCGCTGCATCTTCGACAACTGCTGCTCCCGGCCGAGGAGCCATGTCTTCTCTGCCCTTCCTGCCAACCTGGCTCTTCAGAGACTCCAACGCCAACAAGTGCATCAGCACTTACAACAACTGCTTGATCACCAACTCATCCAACCAATCGGCATGCGCTTCAAGCTACGCAGCATGCATCAAGGGCGGATCTTCTTCTACCGGTTCTGCCACATCAGCTCAGACAGCTACTACAACTGTGTCAAGTGCCGGCGGTCCTCCTACTCGCACCTTTTCTCGACCCTCCGTCTCTGGTCTTGCTCAATGGTGGAGAAACGAGCAGGCCATCCGACGATGCAACTATGCCTACTACGTCTGCCGCAGAAAGTCTGGCTCTACTCAGACATCTTGCGCTTCTGACCGAACTGCCTGCATAGCTTCCGCCAGCGCCACTGGAAGCGCCACGGCTGTGCCTACCAGTATTCCTACCAGCATCCCAACCAGTGCGGCGACTACCATTGCAACTGGTTCAGCAGCTACATCATCGGCCGCTTCCTCTTCGACTACTGTCGTCCCTGCGGGTACTGGCGCTGCTGATGCCGACGCTCCTCTCAACTCGGACGATCCCTCATTGGATGACGAGAACTTCGATGCTGATACTGCTTGAGTTTGTCAAAAGCCCACGTATGTCAGTGCAAAAACACAATACATCAAGCAAAAATTTCTTTACTGTTAACTGATTCCGAATACATGAGTTTACTGGGAAGATCTCCCGTATTTCCATCACCTGGCATCGCATATTTGTGCGACAACATTCCCTTGGTCAATATTGGTTACCACTATCCTTTGATGCAAAGAGCTAGAATACATCTTAGACAAAGAATGATAAAGTTGCTTGCCAGTAATATTTGTTTCGGGTGCTCATGTGCTGTGCCATGTCTATTGTTGACTCGTGATTTCAAGATGGGTACAGAAAAATATTGTCCACCGAATGCAGCTTCAATTCAATCAAGGCTTTGCATTAAGTGATTTAGGCCAGTCGATTTTACGCGAGGCCTTCGGTCTTTCAGTGGCAGACCACCAACGTTTAGCGCGTCATGGCAAAAGAGAGCGAGCCCAGTGTTAGGCAATCGGCTTGCGAAATCCTAGGGTGGGGTTGTGGCGGGTACATGCGGATTGCAAGTCACTGGCAGCCCAGAGACAGAGTCGCGTAAACAGTTCAAGGGTGAGACGTTGAGCACGCGAAAAGAATTGTTAGTGCCGACGCGTTGAGCGTGCGACACGCTGAGAAGCTCAACGGCGCGTGCCCCTGCGAAAGACGGGAATTTCGCGCTGTGACTCTATCGCTCTCCGTACAATGCCTGAACCTGTTAGAGCGTCGGTGCACAACCTCTGGGCTTCCACTTGGAAAATGAAGGGGCTGGTGTGGGTGCAGTGCACAATTATTCAGATTAGCACAGCATAACCTGGCATGAATCCTTATGCGTGTTGACTATTTCATCAGTGCTTGTCATTATGAAATTGCATATCGATCTTGCTAGATTTATGCAAAGCGTATCAGTGCAGTCAGTCCTCACTTCTCCCAATCATACTCCGGAATTGGAAATGCTTTTCGCATCGCCAAAGCCAGCCCCGATGTACCGCTGAGCGAGCTCGACGAGCCCCGTCCACGCGACAAAGGCGAAAATATTGTTGCGCAGCCAAATACCCCAAGCTGTCTGCGGCGCCAGAATTGTCGTGATCAGCGGAGGAATCACCTGCATCTCATTGACCAGAGGCCTGACCTGTTGCTCATAACCTTCAAGACCAGCTGTGATGTCTCCCTTGTGTTTGCTCAGCTCTCCTGCGAGGATGTAGGCGCCTGCGAGGCGACGCTGGTTCCACCGCCTGTGAGACCTGCTGCGTATCAACCGTCCCTTGGATAATGTGGGTGTTTTGACTTGTACAATTTCACTCGCGTAAAAGTCCTCGGATTTCGTCATTTCCTTCAGAACGATACTGCATTTCCATCCTACTTCACTGTAATGCTGCGCGATGTACTTCTTGAGCGCGTCGTTCCCTTTTGCTGAAGCCTCCCGAAACGCGTCCGCGCTCTCTGACTTACCTCTCGAGTTCATGCACATGAGCAAGACGCGACTGAAGCCTGCGGGATCCGTGCCAATGCTGATATTCCGCCCTCTCACTGCATTGAATCCCTGTCCAATCTTGCTTCCGCTGAGGACATCCTGGGGTATCGAGAAGTAGGCCGACCAGCAGTTGGTTGAGACGATGTGATCACCAACATTACATCCCAGTCCCAATGCACGCGTTCTCGACGTCGCGCCATCACAAGCGATCACCAAGTCGTACTCCAAGGCTTCCGTACCTTTTGCAAACGTGACTGTGATAGGGCCGGCAATCTTTTCACTCTGCTGCATCGATGCTATCTGCTTATCAAATATGTAGTTGATGTTATTGTTGTCCTTTGTCATATCGAACAGAATCTTGGATAAATCTCCGCGTAAGATCTCGTACTCCGAGACAAGCGACTGTTGGTCTGATAACTCCGTAAGGCGTACCATCTTCGCGAACAAAACTGATCCCTTCTTCTTGCGTCGACTTGGCTCTCACAGCAGCCTCCAACCCAGCCATCTTTCGCATGACCGAGACACCAGCGGTGCGAATGTCGACGGCTTGTCCGCCGGTACGCAGAGCGGGAAAGCGTTCAATCACTGTGACCTTTGCGCCAGCCTTTGCGAGCCAGTAGGCTGTCGCAGGTCCTGCGATTGAGGCTCCAGACACGAGGACTTTGAGGCCCGACATTTGGTTGGAGCGGCTGAAAATACGGAATCGTCGGATGGTTGATTCTGCAATCAACAATACATCACCCATGTTTCTTGATCCTCATTTCCAGCTTATATGAATTCCCAATTGCTCAGATGTACCTCATTCCGGACAATGGAAATGTAGATAGCGGACAACGGACTATGTCAATAGTCCATTTTGACTGGTAAGCGCTACGATTTGGACAGAGCGACGATGCTGTTGGCTGAGACAGAATCACTGCGTCATAGAGCTGGCTATGCGGCACTGAATCTCATATAATTGTAGTTCACGGTGGAGATCTCAGTATTTGTCTAGAGTAAATTTGCAGAGCATAAACAAGCATGTAACAAACGGTGAATGAGGGTTGAGATTGTTGATTAAGGCGTGTCATTGATGCTAGCACGGTGCATGTTTTGGGCCTTCATTATCGCTGGTCCACGAGGTTGATCTACTCAGGAACAAGAGCGGCGTTTTCACCCAGCAACACGAGACTCATAAGTTCTGGACCAGAAAAGATCACCTTCCTCACACTTGTAACATGGCAACTCAAGAATGTATATACTCTCAAAGGAAAAGTGTGAGGTGTTGCACCTCTGGGAGTCACATTGATATCTGCTACCCTATAGCGACTGTGTGCCCCGGCCGGTCTGTAAAAACTCCGCTCGGTGATCTCGGTAGTGGACGGGGAGGCTTACTCCGTCGTTTCCATGTCAAATACCGACTAGTAACACAAAATATTGTAAGCATATAAAGAAAATGGATAAAATATATCTTGAATCTTCCTATGTGCTTCTATTCATTTATCTGAATCATTATTTAATTGCAAGCTGCTCGATCTTGACCATGACTTCATCACCGGTTCATTCGGAGACCAAGACACAAACTTCATCCGTATCGATAAGCTCCAACGAATGCCAAGTCCACGGACAGTCTGAGACCCCTCATCTCGACAGGCTTCTCCAAAACCGCCCCAAAGCCGAGCTCCAAGGTCTCGCCAACGCCGTTGACAACCTAACGCACGGCGATCAATGTGCCAAATGCGCCGTCCAAGTCGCAGTCACAATCGTGACCGGCTTTCTGCAAGAATTGTACACGGCTAAAAAGACCGGGAAAATCTCCAAGGAGGACAAGAAAGCGCTCAAATCGGAAGTCAAGGGATTGGTGAAAGGGATGAGGGGGGATGTCAAGGCTCGGAAGAAAGAGATCAAGGGCCAGTGAATGGTATCTCTGGCTCCATCGCTGCACCTCTGATGTAATAACAGGGTTTATGCTAGTTCAGAAATACTCATGACATATCCCTCGGAGAACTCTCAGGCTGATCTGGAAAGAATCCCGAGACGAGTCCCAATCCTGATGATGATCGTGCTGTAGAAAGTTACCTCAATCCACTCCGCACAGAGCATGCCCCTCTATTCTCCAATACCTTCGTCCCCCCATGGGGTCCGTGGAGACTTGAGAGGCCCCAGTCCATACCAAGAGAAATAACCAACACATTATCTCGGGCAGAGTGACACCACAAAAGCCGAGGCCATATACTACGTTGCGTAGGATAGTGGGGAATTACCCCAATGCCCATGGGGATAAGGCCTTCTCCAACCTTCTCCCCACAGGCTCTTCCCATGCGGACACTAGCTATCAACGGCATGGTGTCTTGTTGCATTCGGCCCGTCACAAATGTCACACGCTTTCGAAGCCGGTGAAGAACGAAGGAGCGATCCCTGATTCCCAGTGAAACAATCCGTTGGTCGATCAGAGCCGCAAGTCTCGTACACTACCCGATACGGGGATCAGCCCGGCTCATGAATAGCTGCTGACGGAATCTGCCTGCTGCCGTATTGCCGGGTCAACGTTACGCGCACCTATAGGATCCAAAGAATAGTAAGGACAGTATCTTACGGAGAACTCCACAACTCCACCTATCTGATTGAGACAAGGTTTGAGCCAGAATGCGGAGAGTCGTACTAAGAGATTATGTATAATTACCTTAACCGTCACCAGCTTTCTTGGCTTCCGATCACCATCTTGGCAGATGCAACTGCAGGCCAATTGTCAACATGTCTGAACAGATTCTCAAGCCAAAGGAGGAGCTCGGTCATGCCGACTTTGACCATAACGAAGTCTTGAAGAACAATGATCTTATGCATGATGCCTTTGATGCTGAACAGCGCGAGCATGAGCAGGGTGTTTGGGCTGCCGCGAAGGCCCATCCTTGGGCTTGCTTCTGGGCATTCATTATGTGCTTTACAATTGTGAGTAAATCTCAAGAGTCCTCGTCTCTAAATGGCCACTGACGTTTGTTCACCCAGGTCATGGAATCGTTCGATATGTTTCTGAACGGAAACTTTGTCGCTCTTCCCGCCTTCCAGAAACACTACGGAGTCCACGTCGAGGGTTCAGGTTGGACCATTCCAACAAGATGGCAGAGTGCTCTCTTCCAAGCAGGACAATGTGGTGCTTTCGTGGGTGTCTTCCTTGCTGGGCCCATCACCAACAAGTTCGGTTACCGATGGACAACAATCTTTGCCTTGATGCTTATGAATGCGACCATCTTCATCTCATTCTTTGTAAGTCGCCAAACTACACCAGTCCCCAGGCGGTCCCTAACCAGTTTTGTAGGCCAACTCGCTGGAGCTCCTTGTCGTCGGACAAGCCCTGGAAGGTGTACCATGGGGTTTCTTCATTGCCAACTCCCCTGCCTATGCTTCCGAGATCGTGCCCCTTGCCCTCCGTGGTGCTTGTACAGCGACCCTACAGATGAGTTGGTCTATCGGATCCATCATCGTGGCTGGTGCTACTTATGCCTACAATAAGAGGAACGATCAGTGGGCTTGGCGTGTGCCTCTCGCTTTGCAATGGCTTTTCCCAGTAAGTGATTCTCAAACTTCATCAATCATGCTCGGCCTCTAATATTTTGCTTGCAGACCCCACTCTTGATTCTCGTGTTCCTCTCTCCCGAGTCTCCATGGTGGCTCATTCGCAAAGGTCGCAAAGAGGAGGCACTGCGTTCGATTCAGCGCCTCGGAAGTAATGACAAGGAGGTAGCTCACCAAAAGCTTGCCATGATGGAGCGTACTGTTGAGATCGAGGAGCAGGAGGGTGGCAACCCTTCTCTGCTCGACCTCGTCAAGGGTACCGACTTGAGACGGACAATCATTACTTGCTTGATCTATGCCTCGCAGAACTTTGCCGGTAACTTGATCGCTAACCAAGCCACTTTCTTCTTCGAACGTAAGTGTCTCTCATGGTCGTTCCCGCCAACAGCTTTGCTAACCTCAAGTCCAGGAGCTGGAGTCTCAACCGAGCGTGCCTTCCAGCTCAACCTCATCAACTCGTGCCTCCAATTCGTTGCCAACATCTTCTCTCTCCCCATCACCAGTTCTTTCGGCCGCCGTACTATCTACCTCTGGGGAACAATCATCAATGTCGCCTTCTTGTTCATCCTCGGCATTGTCGCCACAATCCACCAGACCACCGCCACCAACTACACACAAGCTGTGCTTGGAATATTGATATCCTTCGTCTATGCTGGTAGTCTTGGACCTATCTCATATACAATCATCGCCGAGACATCGTCTGTCCGACTTCGTGCTCTGAGCACTGGCGTCGGTCGTGCTGCCTACTACATTGCCGAGATCCCCATGATCTACCTGGCTTCACGACTCCTGAACCCTACCGGATGGAACCTGGGTGGCAAGTGCGGCTATGTCTGGGGAGGCACTGCAGTTGTTTGTTTCGTCTCGGCCTACTTCTTCCTTCCTGAGCTCAAAGATCGATCGTACCGCGAGACTGATATCTTGTTCAAACGCAAGATTCCTGCAAGGAAGTTCAAGTCAACTGTCATCGATGTCAGAGACAACGAGTAAAGATAGAATAAAGGTCCATGGTTTACGAGGTTATGCAGCGTATTTGTTGGAAACGGTATATCTACGGGTAGCTCAACTTGAAACACCTGTGTTAGAGACTTTGTATAGCCAAAGTGAATTTGAACAACGAAATGATCGTTGTCTCTGTATGATGCTACGTTCTCCCAACGATTTCTAGTCTACTATTAAAACAGCCATACTCGCGACAAGAGCAATGTCTTCCCAGAACCCTTATACCTAGTGATCATATTGTCTAGACACCTCTCGCCAATAGCCCTGGTGCTTTCTTGTGAAAGTTGCAATCATATACCTATATTTCCAGAACTGTGACATAATCGCCAGCCGCGGGTTTAGCTCAGTTGGGAGAGCGTCAGACTGAAGCCAAACTTCATCACCGATATCTGAAGGTCATGTGTTCGATCCACATAAACCGCATCAATTAATTGAGTTCCAGAAATGGGATCTCACTTTTTGCACATTGACAAAATAACCTAGAATCGTTCTTTTTTCCCCATCACCGCATGCTAACAACTAACCTCCTCGCTGTAACTTAACATTCTTTTAACAGACAGCACCTGAAATATTCAGGACACCTGCCTGGGCTTGGATGATGATTCTGGACTCATTTACTACTTAATAGGTAGGGTCTTCGACACGTCTCCGCACATTCGATCGATTTCTGGTCGATCCCATGCTAGGTAGCTTAGGTCTACTGACCTCTATATACGAAGTCCAACTTCAAGGAACTGGTGCACAGATCCGGGAACTTCTGATACATACGTGAGAATCAACCGCTCATCTGTCTTTGCGAGCAGATTGGTCCAGTCCTGCAAGTTACGCTCCTGAGAGTTGAAGAACTGCAACATTTGCATGTCAGCAGCATTGAGCACATGGCTCAGCGTTGCAAACGGAAGTGCGGCTGGGTCCGGAGGAACCACAGCTTCAACAAGAAGGGCTCGTGAACCACGCCCAAGGTGCGGTACTAGATGTCTAAGGATTTTTGCCGCATACTCGTCAGGCTAGTCATGAAGCGCCATCTTGAGCATATAAACGTCACCCTTGGTGTTTGGGCTTGCAAGAAATCGTGCGGCTCAAACTGATCCTGATGGAAATAGCATACTTGAGGACGCAGCGCACGTTTAACCTGAGCAACGATTTCAGCATATATTGCTGACCCCCCTGTTCCAGACGTTGAATTGATTCAGGATGTTTGTGACAGATGCATCATGGGATGCCTGTATATCAGCTATCAGTTTTTACCTCACTCAAGGTGGACACGGTGGACTCCACGAACAAGTAGAGGACCCATAAACGATGAATCAGTCGGCCCTAGAGCAAGGCGGTAGAGGTCAGTAGTGGCATCGAGCAGCTGCATGCGAAGACCAATGATCTCAGGATCCTTTGGGTAGTCGGCGAGACCATCTTGTTCAAAAGACGGGGCTGAGTATCCGCCTTTCTTAAGCTTTGCTGCCAAAGCTGTCGCTGCTTGTGATGCAGCTTTGGCGAGGCTAGTCAGCGATGGCGTCGTAGTTATCATGTTGAACTAGGTGAGATGGTTTATCTGCAGTGCAAGTTTATCGAAGTCTATCACGGCTACTCCTCCGAAATGAGTGAGTCTTGCTTAAATAGTACAAGCGGATGAGAAATTCTATGCTATACTCCTACGGACTTCATCTCCGGGGGATCCCAGAGCGTTGCACTGGATCGTAACTGCCAAAGCGACTGATGACTTCCTTGATCCTAAAAGGACAAGTGCTGACGCTATTGGGAAGCCGTTTTTGTCATTTTCGAGCTACCAGGGCTAAGGTCGTTTCACTAATACTTGAAGGGCTACAGATGGCTCAGCTTGCAAGTATATGACGCGCCGAAGGACATCCGATGTCCGACGGCATTTGCTAACTGCAATGACCAGAGGCCACCAAGCCTCAACGCATGATGTAGCCTCGTCTCAAATCATTTGCAGATGCAACAAAAATCACATGGGAGTTTGTCTCACCACAATGACCTATCAACATGCATGTAACTTCTTGGAAACTTCAATCTGAAGCCGTGGTCAGTTTCACGTCGATCAATCACAGGTGAGTATAACACAGCAAGGAATAAGTGCTCGATAAGACAATATATTCATAAATAGAATCCGCCTGGGGGTCATCGCCAGTCGCTTCAAGGTGGTAACCACGCCGCTGCCATCATGAGGCGAGGGATTTTCAAGCGGGCTTGAGCTTCACTAGTACTCAAATCCTCCCAACTAATCTATTTCTTTTCCGTAAATGACGAATCACCTTCTTCAAAAGACTCACGAATCAGGAACTTCTCATCGTTGACATGGTGATGTCGAACCCAAAAGATGATGGTCTGGACGAAGAGAGCAATTCCAGGAGCAGCCCAGGCCCACTGTGAAGACTATGTTAGCCAGTGGCCAGATTAAGGACAGTTATACTTACGATGAGATTGGGATCTTTGATAGAAGGAATCAAGATCTGAGCCAATGCCGAAGACAGAGCTTGCATAGCCAAGTTGATGGCGACAACAGTAGACTTCATACCCTCAGGCGCCCTTGCATATGCCATCTCGTATGCCGTGACTGCGGTAAAGAGCTCACCTATAGCCCCCAGCATAACAGTAGGCAGCTGCCACCAGATAGAAACGGGGGACACGCTGTCGCAGGTTGAAGCCTGGTATCCGCAAGGTGAGGTTTTATAGACCCTCCACTGGATAACTGCACCGACAATGCTTCCGATGATGGCAGAGGTGTAACCGACAGTCATACGACTAATGGGGCCAAACTTGATGTGGTGTTTGTTCAAGAGAGGGTAAAGAACAAACGACATGATGGGCGCGAAGACCATCAGTGTGAGTGGATTGAAGTTGTGAATCAGATCGTTGGGTGCACCTTTGGTAGTCATCGACGCTCCTTGATTAGATAGAACTGTGCCAACACCGCCGTCATTGAGGTAGAATAATGGCTGGTAGAGAAAGATCTGGCACGCGGAGAGGGTTCTGCGAGCATGTTCGACTGCCTGACTATCCCAGGAAGCTGTCTTTCCCTTCGCAGCAAGAACAGATGGCTTGACTGAGTCAAAGAAGTTCTTGGCCCAAATCTTGCCTTTGTTCTCTTTGATAGCCAACCCAACGATCTTGAGAAAGTTATCGAGATCAGATCCCTGAGGGGGCGCGCGCTTGAGGGTTTTGTACCGCCACATGAGCAGCACGGGTAAGAGGATGTAGATGATGCCTGGAAGGAGAAAGGCGAGCCAAAAGCCAACATACTTCTCAATGTACGTTGTAGCGATCATGAAGAAAGCACCAACGTTGATGCACATATAGAAGATCAACATGATCCTCTGAATAGTGGTCTCGGGATCAACGATGACACGCTCGCCAGACTTGAGTGTCTTGACATATTCTGTCTGGTCGGTGTATTGGTCGATGACGAGAGGAACAACATTAGGCTTGAACAAACCGGCTCCCATGGCGAGAAGAAAGAAGCTGACCATGAACGGCGCAAGCCCATTGCCGGCTTTGAGAACAGCGGGAGCTGCGCCTCCAACCATGATAACGTGTGCCACGCCACCGATGATAACTCCATACATGATCGCTCTGAAACGGCCGGTCTTGGTGTCGCCGAGCCAAGCACCAAAGATTGGGATGACATAGGCAAGGAAGTTGAACAGGAGAACCATAGCCGAGGCAAACTGTAAGCCTCGGTTTCTGCCATTGAGCTTGGTCAGTCAATAGTTCAGTCACATATCGAAGCAACTTACAAAGCACCAGCATGGCCGTTGGGGTCGTTCTTAGCAACTGCTCCGGCTCCATTGCCTCCTTTTGGCAACGGAAACTGGAGGAAGTTGTTGAAGACTGTCTTGCAACCATAGAATGAGGCTCGTTCTGCAAGCTCAACGATGCAGAGAAGATATGAAACCCATGGAATATGTCCTGCTATTTTCCGTAATTTGTGTTTTTCTTCGGTAGTCGGGGGTAATCGATCCGAGGTGCTACCAGATAGAGACACAGCATTGGCCTCGGGGTCGAGTGCTGAGCTCTTGTCTTGAACAGCCTCAAGTGAGGTTGCTAACAACAACTTATTAGTCGTGTTTCGATTTGGCCCGAGGCTACTCACCCATCTTGGAGCCGATTATAGCCACTCGAAAGCAATAAGCTACCTGGGATTGGGACTTCACTAAAGGATGAGACGCTGTGGTGTACGGACTAGATATCTTGTTTATGATGGTTTTGTAACACCATGTTTCGCCCCTGGAGTGATGTCGCCATCATCTCAATCTTCACATCATCGACACACTACATAAAAAGAGGACCTACAGTGGGTTATCCAAGTTTCAAGCGACCACTCTTGAGTGCATTGGGATCTGTTGGTTTGGCATAAGGGTTTGGAAGGAGTAGCTGGCATTGTTGGCCACGATGTCGGAGTCGGGCCGCTCCGATCCCACGTTACAGCCCGGGAAGTGGGTGATGAGTTATTAATGCGCGAACCATGAATCGCCGAACTGCCAGGTAATTCGTTAGAGGAGGTAAAGAATAGCTCGGGGATTCCGAATAAGGAGCGAAAAAGTTCAAGAAGAATGGAGCAAATGACGCTACGATTCGTGTATTGGCCGGGCAGAGGGCTTGCATCTGAGCATCCTAGCATCGACGATAGCGATCGTTGCAGTGGAGCAGATTTAACTTTATCCTAGCTCCATGTTTCGACAATCTTTGCTGTTTTGCTATATCAATAGCGAAGAGAGTCGGCTTTCCTGCCATATCAGTGGGTTCTGTGCGTCTAACACCACTTTCGCGAGATATTGTGTCACCGGCGCACGGCTAGAACGGCATCTCAGACTTTACCATCGATGTATATTCCCATATACGGATATACCAGGCCTATCTGTAAACTCTTTGTTTCTCCCACTGGGAGGAGATTCCACCTTGTTTTAATAGAAAGGTACTTGGAGTTTCGAAAGGTCCTCTCAAGAACAAGCCAGTGTGTTTGGCCCTGGAAATACCGGATCGTTACAGTGGATACATAGTGGGTGACAGCGCTATAGGCCCACCTGAATTCGAGAAGCAACTTAACGCGACTTCAATTACCCAGCTAGGAAATTAACAACATGCCAGCATAGCAAAGACTATTCAGTAACAAAATGCTCAGTATAAGAAATCTCCCTTTATTTAGCACATCGCCGTTCAACATGTGTACGGTATGCAGCCAGCCATGGGACTAATCTATGTAGCTTGTTATTGATAATCAATGCGCGCCTTCAACTTGAGCCATGAAGACATCCACGATGTAGCATCGAGCTATCATGCTACCGAATGGGCTTTGGTGCACGAATAAATGATCAATACCAGATTTTGTTTAAGTATCTAAGCTCTTCGCAAGCAAAGTACCTAGGTTGTGCGGATCCCCCATCCCTAATATGCTTAAAATTCAACTGCTTGAGTATTCTTTTAACACAAGGCAAGTTCTTCAGCCGAACACTTCGATATTGTCCTAAGTGGCCGAGGAATGCGGTTCTGGCGGGCTGAGGAGGAGGAGGGTCAGGTTTTGGGCAGGGCTTAGGGGGTCTGGGTCGAGCTGGAGCGGGCATGTTTTCGGTTTACGTGAGTGAGATATTAAAGTCGTTTGGTCGGGCTGTTGGATGTTGAAGGCTGGGATGGTGTTATGTTCGTGTGATTTGAGAAAAGAAGAAACGCCAGTCGAAGAACCTTTCTTTTATAGCCATTACTCTTGTTGAATCACGGGGGCTGGCAGTACAGGAGTGATTTATTACTCATAATTTCAGTGAACTCAGTTGCCAGACAACACGGGTCAGAGAGCGTGAGTAATAGATGTCGAGAATTTATGGCTCTAGTACTAATATGATAAGCTTCTAGTGTTATCACGGTCGATCAGTGCCTTGATGTGAATGAGCTTATGTTTTGCTTAGGCTGTGACAAGTTGCCGGAACCCAACCACAAAAGCAAAATGTCAAACTATCAGCATTGAATTCCGTGGCAGCACTGTAGGTAAAAAGGAATTGCTGTTGAAAAGAAGTAAGTGCTGCTGGAAAGAAGTATCTGCATGCCCAAAACTGAAGTACTAGTCCATAGACTTTTGTGGTGCCAGTATTGAGTGTAGATTTCATCATGCCCAGGTCCCTATGGTCAAATGTCACTGCAGAATACTACCGAGTGTGCTCGATATATTTAGCCTCGCAATGCCGATCAATATGGTCTTTACTATTTTTATGTGTCTCATCATTCTTGTTATATTAAAGCATAAAAATGACATATGAAGAACGATATATCAACCATTTCCTGCTTGGCCTTGACTAGCTCTGTTATTCTTCATACGTATCTAGCAGTTCATATGCTCGTCCTTATAATACAAGTAGCAATTCAAAATATTTCAGCCCCAGAACGTGAACTAAGACTTTTCAGGACACCAAATAACATTCTATTGTTCAATCTAGGCAATCTTGCGCCAGTTTCTCTGACATCGCCATCCTGCTCAACTCTCTAACCTTCTCCTTCATCCTTTCCTTCACATCAACGCACTCGCAGGCAAGAGCCATTTCTGCGATTTTTATTTCTGGTATTCTCTTGCCTTTCTTCTTGGCCTTTGAAACTTGCTCAAATCTCCATGCTTTCAGATCTCGCTCAAATGCTGTGGCATGGTATGGTTCATCGAACTCAATTCCGTAACTGTAGTTTGGATCGGCTGGTAAGACCCTGCTGCAATGACGGTGTTCATCGAAGCCTTCAACCTCCTTTATCTTGACAAGTGTGATGTTCTGACTGGGTGTGAAGCCTGCAAGTAAATCTCGATAAGCTGGAAATTCTGTAATTGCAGCGTGCATCATGTCATTCACTTGAAGACCATATGCCAAGGCCCAAAAAGGATTGTTTCCAAGTTTCCATTTTTGCTGGCTTTGGAACAACTTCTCAACGTAGAGGGTATCATATGGGCTGCAGTAGCCATATGGTATTATACCATGCTTGTCAAGATTGAACGCTGTGTTCAGGGGGAATCGCGTCATGTACAAACTCGCAACATAGCGTGATTGCCTAGACACTGAAAATGCAATGGGTACAGGAGGACATTTTATGTTAAGATATCGGCCCTGGGGGTTGACAAGTGCAGGGACGAACTGTATGTATTCGACGTAATGCACTCGAGAGCTGGGTAGTGTATATTCCCAGATGAGACGCTGAATCACGGGGTCCAGTTTCTGAAATTGTGAAAACAAAGTACTCTTATTAGGAAGCGACCTGGATGTTGTATGTTTTCGCGCTTTACGAGACATTTTGATAGTACTTTGAAACGAGTTGTGACAATTAGTACAATTAGTTGGTGTTGGGTGTGAATCGGTAGTTGGGTAAGAGATACGAGAATGAAAGAGACAAGTATAAAGCGCTTCGAGCGGAGGCATTATCATGATTTATGAGTGAACAAATACTATTGTTGGTGAGCATGAAAAAGTCATGGACTGTGAGTGTTCAGATACCAGTATTGAGGCTGGGCAGGGGGAACATTCAAGGAACTACTGAACATGAGGGCTGGTCAGTTGGCTAGCCACCAAGTTCATGCTATTTGAACAAAGAGCCTCAAGCTTTTTCAGTGATTCTCCCTACTTGGCTGTTCACAATCATTGACTGACTGCTTTGTCTGGATTGAATCAGTCAATAAACGCACGTGCGCCTCATCTTTGTTCTGACCTGAGTTTTTATGAAGCAGCGACGACTTTATCTACAGAATGCTTTGAATAACGCCAATGCTGTTACATGTCTCACTAAATGGAATTGCTAAGGGCCGCTGGCTTGAGTAGGAATATCCGTCCCGAAAACACTGAGTGAAGTATAGGAGCTGGCATCGTATTTGAAAGCCGTGAAAGAAGCTTCTTCTTAGTTTTACTGCATCATCTCAGGCAACAGAGTCTCCATTGGAAAGTTTCATGCCCAAGCTCTGCATGACCGTCGGTATAGAGATATGGCATACGGCAAGGCAAATAATAGTTTGGGTTGGTAGACCATCTGTGCATCCTCAACTCAGTAGCATCAACATCCCTCTTCCGTCTCTGGAACAAAACAGGGGTGAAGAGGGGGCTTCGCCGGCGTAGTTGCCTAATCAGGTAGCTTTGGAGTAGCAATACTAATCATTTTGATTTAGATGCAGTCTCAGCGGAATATCAAGACCCCTCTAAGAAGGAAGACAGTGGTCATAGCAGGACGATGATGCGTCCTATGTGAAGACTCCCAGAATTATCCAGCATCTGAATTAATAATAGGCTCTAATAATAAGTCTAACTTGGCTGAGGCATCGATGGTATGGAGATGTGACTTCTGATCCCGGCCGTGTTGCAACGTGAGATAAAGTATTAAGCGCCTGACCGAAGACAATCCTTACCGAATTTCGTCAGGCAGGATCATGTTCCTGGGCGTTTCCCTTAGCGCTTACGCTTTAGGATTTGTCCAGCAACAGGAATTTGGGCAAATTGACAAATGTGGATTGGTTTAGCAAGGGTAGAACTAACCGATGCAACTCATCTTCAAATGGGATGTCGGAGCTGACATGAAAGCCTCAAAACTCCGATTCCTGCCACCACTTGGCAGGGCTGAAATGGTGGCCCACAACGTAAGATCCCTCCTGTATGAGGCTATGCTGCCAAACGTGGAGTCGCGCATTTTGCCCACATTGTTGGTTTGTCAGTCATCCATCAGGTTGCAAGTCGGCCGCTGCTTCGAGCACTGTAATATCTCGACTGCGGCCAGCTGTGGCTATCGTTCGCTTGGAATCCAGACTGAGGCATGCTTTTGTCCATTTATCTGCAATGTCTTTGGCGATGGCATATTGCAATCGTTTACTGCCATGTTCAGGGGATCGCGAAAGATTGCTGGGATCCTGCTCCTAGCCAAGGCCATGCCCCAAACGATCAATTTTGTCCAGTTTGAAGCCTCTACACCCTGCCCACCTGTGACTTATAGCCCCCCACTGTGATAACATGCATGGAGATGGGGTAGGCAAACTACGTTCATAAATACACAGCCTGCCCACCTCTCGGCCTCGCAACCATAATGTTGTCTATTCTGAGTGATCGAGGAACCATGGCCGAAAGATCAATACCAAAATCGCAGCCTCAGTACGAGCCCGTTGAATCGGAAGAACATGAATTGCGTCACCTAACACAACACGACGATGCTGAGTTCGCTAGGGCATCAGCCGGTGGAAACAAAAATGCTGCTGTATTCTCCTCCGACAGCGTGGAGGGACAATCCAGGAAGACAAACCCATCGAGTTGGAGACTGAAGACAATCTTGAAGAAATGGCGCATGCAAGCCCTCGAAGCATCGATTCGAAAGAAGAAGAACCGGCAGGTACCCATCGTCAAAGACCGTCTCACTGCTATACTAGCTGCTCTGGTTCATCTACCTGCCATCGCTGGCATTATCACGTTGAGTTTCTACATTTTCAAGAACTACTACATCGGCAAGGAACTCGAAGGCAAGCCCGATTACGATGTCGAGAAGAAACTCGGTATCCAATTTGCTGCAAAGCTCATGGAAATGTTCATTGTGCTGTCACTCAACGCTATCGTCTTTTCCATGATCCGACACGAGTTTACGATCGGCCAGTCTGTCCCATACGGCGCTCTCGTAGCTGGACAGCAAATATCCGAGATCAGCTTCCTGTGGTCCGAGGAGTTCTTCAGCATTGTCCAGGGGAAGTTCTCGCAAACCGGGAAGAAGATCGGCTTCATAATTACAGTGTTTGTTTGCACGATCATGGCACTGGGCGCCTCTTCGCTCAGTGCGGTTGCCATGATGCCGCAGGAGGGCGACTGGAGAGCGGGCGGCAGTTTCGTTTACTTCAATGGTACCAGAGATGAAATGTTTCCTGGCGTCCTGACGGAAGACAACACAATAGGGTCTGCCTGTAATGTTACCGGAAACGAGCGCTGCCCTTCTTGGCAATGGGATGTCATTAACAGCCAGCTCATCTCCAAGCTCCCTCTATCAGGTGAAGTGGACAATGGCTTGTTCATCAGACGGCCACCGAGCGAAATTCTTGTCGCCGGATACTCTTCGACGCTTGTCAATCTCGTAGTGCATGTCAGAGAGAAATGGTTCAACCTGAACAGCCCAAACCATACCGTCGCCAGAATGCCTCATCTCGGACCCGCTGAAGCATGCATCACAACGTCACTGCACTGGGAGCAGGCTGCGGACGATTCGGCCAAGAGAAAACAGACTCGATTCAACAACTTCCAAAAGCTTGCCCATAAGCTCAATGCACCCATGCCAATCACTAACACGAGATGTGAGCTGACGTCTGTGACCGACGCCAAAGCAAAGACAATCATGTTCCCCGACTTTGTGACTTTTCCGCCAACAACGCTCAACGTCACAAAGGACGTCGTGAGCGACTGGCTATCAGATACTCTGCCTGACTTGAAGGAACCCGAAGTGCTGTGGTTTGACTCAGCACCAGTCATTGCCAACAGCTCTGTTGGTGTCATGGTCGCTGTTCCGTCTAACAAGTCACGCGAGGCAGCCGATATCTACGGATGTATGATCGATGCACGGTGGATTACCACTGAGCTGAGTGGCGACGCAGTCTCGCTCGCCAGCAAAGGATACCCGCCATTTTCAGGGCCTATTGCCACAGCGCTTGGGGGCTCATGGATTGGAAGCCCAGGTTATGGTCAGCGCGTCCATCTCGCACCGAGCTTCGCCAAATACCTTAACCCTCTTGATTCGAGAACGAATCGAACTATCATACACGAAATGCTTCTCAACAGTGGCGTATGGACAAACGATGGAAAGGGTTCGAAGTCCACGGCGCATCTGGAGGCGGTCCTTGGATCGTTGGCAGCTAACGGTTTGGGTCGATCGACTCCGAACGTCACTGCCATTACAACCTTGGCTGATCCCGATGGCGAGTGGTGGAGAAGCTTCATGCCGCAAGACGGTAGGGTGTTTGGTCCTGGAGGCAGCCCATATGCTGTATCAGACGATGACAAAGCTCGTTTCTTCAGTGCAGAGATGGAGACATGGGTAACTGGATTCGCGTTTGCTGACAACAGCTTGACCATGCGCGGAGCCATGGCCGTCTTTTATGTCTATGCACTCCTTGTCATCGCGTACTCGATCTGGTCCATCTGGTCAGGCATTACTTCATCTTCATGGGAGTCTGTGCCGGACCTCTTCGCTCTCGCTCTTGCAGATCGAGGATCAGGATCCGATTCCGAGGGGTTTAGCAAAGGAAGTCCGGATATTATGAAGGAAAGCTTTTGTATTTCTGCGGATGGGAGCACGCTGAGACTTAGGGCGACTCATGGTCTGGTACCACCTGAGAACCGTGTTAAGGCCAATGAAGCCTATGATTGAATAACGGAGAGAACTTTAGGCGGTAAGAATGAGATTTATTTGATAGTCCGTGCAGCAAATATACGGCGCATTCTCTCTTCTCCCTTGGCCTTCGCATCTGGATCGTCAAGGTAAATACATGCTGCATCTGAGACGTTTACGTCACGAATACGTCGAGCTCTGCCACCTCCGATTTCTGCCAATTGGGTGAGTGATCACGTTGTATGTAAGCAGCCGAGACAGATCTTGCCTGACAGTTTCTGTTTGACAGGCTCGCAGTTGACATAACAAAACATGACATTCACCCATCGCTTCCCAACCAAGCTAGTCCCAGACACTAACTAATATGTAACTAGTCCATGTTTTGAGTATATCACGACTTAATTTATCAGTCTGGCCCTTTTATTCCACGCCCAGCACCATATTTATCTTGTACAACCCTAGCCAATCGTGGATAATGCCTCAGACCGATCCCCAACAATCATCATCAGCTTCTAGAACTGGTCCCTTGCGAACTCTTTTACCAGCAGAGGGGTCATCACAACCGCTGCCGGCCCCCCCAAAACGCAATATAACACAGCGCAGGCTTGATCCTGTCTTGGCTGCTTGCGAACCATGCCGTAAATGCAAGGTCAAGGTACCTAGGCGCGTCGTATCCTGAGCGGGGTCTGACTAACCATCGTTAGTGTTCCGGAGGAAGGCCAGCATGTCACCGCTGTCTTCAGCGCAAACTTGTCTGCATCTATGTTACGCGACCAGGCGAAACTCGCTCACAAGCACTAAACAGATGCTCTCAGGAGACTTGTGAGGGCTCGAGTCAACCCTCAAGTGTCTACGAGGAACTCATCGGACTGCTCAAGAACTTGCCGGATCAAGATGCCCAGGCTATCCTACAAAGGCTCAGGTCGGGAACAGACGCCGCATCAGTTCTCAGTCAAGCCAGAGCAGGCGATGTACTACTTCAGATGGCTGCCGTTCCCGAGACAGCGATTGCCATACAAGTTCCCCTGCAGATCGGAGATGCCCAAAGAATTTCAACTCCACAATCTTTAACTGATCTCAATGCTGGATAAATCAGCCTTTCACGGGGACCAATTCCTGGAAGACATGGCGGCGTGCAGTAAAAGCATTTGTGCCTCACTCCTTATTAACGTAATCCTTACGTATGCTTGCGTAGGATGCCACGCATGATGACATAGTCAACACCGCTGACATGCTTAATAGATCCGTTGCCCTGTTCTACCGACCGTGTAGAGTTTTGGAATCCGAAAATTCTTGCTTATCGATTTATTGTCGAGGCCAAGCGACTCTGGGAGCTGGGGGCTTCTATCCCGCGTATGGGTACCATCAAGGCAGGTATCCTTTTCAGTGTATCTAATAATCTCTGTGGGCTGTGCGAAGTTTGGAAACGTTATGGATACATGCTGTGGCTCACGCAAACCAGCTTCGCATCTAGGACCTCATCGACATTCATCAGAGCAAGAGGATACAGAGGGGCACGCAAAATCTGCCTTGGCCTATGTATAACTAGGAAACGTGAGTACCTTTTCACACATTTGGCCGTTTACTAAAGACAGAAGTCTCTCTGCTTTCTCGTTCATGCTGTCGCCGCTTATCAAGGAGCCACCAGAATGACCGCTTCAGACCACTCAGAAGATCCGTCGTGGCATAGCGAAAATTAGGTCAAATACCTATTAAATTACAACCTTTCACTAATACATCGTGGAGAAGCCGTCCATGCTCGGGGCCGGTTTCGGATCATCATGAGTGAGTTTTGTGACGCAGCATACTCAGAAGGTTCCAATTTAGGGGTTAATCTGGCGTCTCTGTTCCGCGAAAGGCTGGAAGAATGGTACAAAAGCTTGCCGGCATCTCTAACTCCAAGGAGGATTGTTAACGCTGGGCAGCTGCAACCACATTAAGTGCTTCATATGTTGCCTTTCACTTATATATTACAACGTGGCTTTCAACAAGCACGAAGTGAGTTGTCGACTGCGTCATTATATACTATCACCGCTTAGTATTGACGATCTTTGAGCCTTTTGATGATGCAGAAGCGACTCGAGCGTCTTCTCTGCGGCACATCATAGCTGAGTCGAAGAGAAGCATACAGACGCTTGTCAGACTGTACTGCCTCCGACATAGTTTCGAAACAATGGCCTCTTCATCGTCATCCCTTTGATGGTGATGGATTATGGTAGTATAGATGTCATCAAGGAGGATACACTGACAGAGTAAATTGAGTTGCTACGATCGACTCTTATTCTGAGCCCACGGCCCATACGACCAACGAAGAAACCACTACTTGGCGGAGGGCACTTTTCATAGTCATCCGAGACAAAATGCACCCCCGGGAGAATGGCTTGCTAAAGAGTTCAATGGCGCTCAATAAATATGAGGCTGATCCAGAGCTGTAAATGGCAGTGGCTGTTTGAATTCACTGGCCAGTGAGCGTTATTAAGAAACACGAGGACATGCTGTCACATATCCAGACCAATCTCGTGGAGAATTTTAGTCGTGTCGATCTCGAGGAAATCCCATAATGTTCTTTGGACTGAGGCGATGATGACAGGGAATGGAGGTAAGAAAGACCTGTCCATGTAAACGATATCATGAACCTCTATGCCTTGGTCATCGTGGGATAAAGGCCTCCTTTCATTTATCTATTGTCCTGGGGCGTATTGAAACTGAGCAAAGAGTCTACAATGGAAGACAGAAGGCCCGCTAGCTGAATACACTGACGACTAGTGCTTTGGCGATACATTCTACCTACCAAATAGCTAGGTGAAATACTTTCTTTTCTTCAGCCATGAGATCTTTTTTCACCCTCACTCTCCATCTTAAGTGTAGCCGAGAGATTAGGGCAGATTATGACACAGTCCTTTTGAGCACATCGTCGACAGCCTCCTTCTGAAGTCCGATTTCGTGCAGCTTCTTCACCTCACTGATATCGACCTTGCTTTCAAAGTCTCCTCCACTCCCCTCCCGGAAATGAGTAATGAAAAACTTGACAAATGGGGCAGTGGCATCTTTGTGCCGAATCTTGTGGTTACAATCTTTCAGTGCATCATTCACATCTTGGTAGTCTATCTCCCAGTCCTGGTCCGCCGTCCCTGTTGCCTTCTGTACTGCTAGCAGAAGCTCCTTCTGGCTTAGATGAAATGATGGGACATAGAAAGCCTTGTTCTTATACCGGGACAAGTCCCGTTCAGGGAGGCCCAATACTGCAGCTGTAGCCTGGCCAGTCCGTGCAACACTCGATGTGCTGACCTTTCCAACGGCTCCGGTCCAAATCGTAGCTTTGCGGTTCTCAACATCGATGCCCCAAAGACCACTTTTGATGTTCATGCCGAGGAACGGACCGACGGCTACTGAGATCCAGCTGCTCACACCGAGCTTCTCAATGAGATCGCGAATCTTCTTCTTGTCTTGCAGTAGTTGGTTGTCCTCTATCAGCTTTGACGCAAAGGGGTCTGGGCCAAACTCGGCAGGTAGGATATATGGAACTCCAGCTTTTGCTGCTGCTCGAACTGCTGACTCTTGCAGACTGACAAGATGAGGTAGAGGTGGCATGAGCACGACAGCATCGTGTCCTTGGAAGGTGCTGACCAAGAAGGACTCGTCTTTCAAATTACCAGATTTGACGATGACTTCAGGTGGAAATGTGCTTGTTGCTTGGATGCGTTGGACAGCAGTAATGGTGTGAATGCCAGATGCGAGAAGAGCCTTGACAGTCGGTTGTCCAACCTGGCCGCTGGAGCCAATAATGGCGATTTTGCGTCCCTGTGCTCTGCCTGACATGGTAGACTGAGAGAGTTCTGCGTGGGCTTGAACTCTTTCGCTCAAGAGCTGTAGCTCGAGTACTCCGTACTTTATTCTTTTCTCCTCAGACACCTCGAGGCATATACGTCATCGATTTACGTCGTATTCGATTTACGAAGTTGCGGTAGGACAAAAGGTCTGAACGGAGTAAAGTAGAATAATGTAAGTCAAAGCTAAATCCAGAGATATAATCGACCAACTCCCGACAATTGATACCTCTATGGAGTGATGTTCCGAAGAGACTACCCCCAGGTCTTGAAGTAGAATGATGAGTTTTGTTAATGCAAGCCATGAGGGCTTAGACTACTTCTCTCTCCTCCAAGCTGATGTGCATAGATAAGTACCGTGCTATCCCACCTTAACATTTGCTAACAGGAATGATAATGCCCCGCCTCGACTCTGCCTGATGCGGGGATGACCATTCGGGTTAATGACAATGCGTTAAGTCCGAACTCATGATATAAAGGCCGATCACATGAAACCTGCTTCATAATCTCTATTCAACTACAAAATTCACTTTACTACGAAGCCTTTGTCTAACCACGCCCCAAACCATTGTCTAATACAGCAAAAATGTCTCCAACCGACGTCTTCAGCTCAGGCTCTACTGCATTGGTCACGGGAGCTGGCTCAGGCATCGGTCTGGCCATTGCTAAAACATGTCGCATCAAGGGCATGCGCACATTGCTCGTCGACAACAACGAGGAAGCTCTGGAGGCTCTGACTAAGACGCACTTCCCCAATGACTCTGACGTCGTTACCTCCAAGGTTGATGTCTCATCGACCTCGGACTGGCAGGCGCTGAAGAAGCTCGCCTTGGACAAGTTTGGCAGCATTGAGTTATTGGTCTTGAACGCTGGCCGAAGTTTGAGGGGCACCTGGGGAGATGATGATTACTTCAGAGATGTACGTTGGAAGATGCAATGGCGCGACAAATGCTAACAAACAAGACCCTCGAAACCAATTTATTCGGTGTCATTCACGGGATAAACACGTTTCTCTCCGTGGTCCAAGATGCCGCCAAGTCAAAGCCAACGAGCATAGTCATCACTGGTAGCAAGCAAGGTATTACCAACCCACCTGGGAATCCAGCATACAATGCCTCCAAAGCTGCAGTCAAGACTCTTGCTGAGCATTTGAGCTGGGACCTGAAAGACACAAGCACCAACGTGCATCTGCTTGTGCCAGGATGGACTTACACTGGTCTGGTAAGAAAATGCGGCCGTGTTTATGGCAATTGGCTGACAATGCTTAACAGACGAGGGCAACGCCAGGTGGTGTGAAGCCAGCTGGAGCTTGGAGAGCGGAACAGGTGGCAGATTATCTGTATGAGAAGATGGGGAAGAACGAATTCTACATCATCTGCCCGGACAACGATGTTACAGAGGAGCAGGACAAGAAGCGTATCACTTGGGCTGCAGGTGATGTTGTCCAGAGACGGCCGCCTCTGTCTCGATGGCGTGAGGAGTGGAAGCAGGAAGCTGAAGAAACCATGGCCAAGATGGATCTCTAGGTTGATGGAGCTCGAAGTGGTGACCAATCTACAAATACATAGTATCCCCCGTCATCAGTGACAATTGAATGTGCTGTTCTGTGCTTAGTGTGAATCAATTGAGTGTTCAATGAATAGTGTCATCATGCAGTCTAACATGAGTCTGCGATGTCAACCAGTAGATCATCTTCCAATTCTATATCAGGCGACATTGACTCCTGAGGATGCCAACCAAGGGTAGCCCCATATTACAGAGGCCCTCGTGCCAAACGATGCCGCAGAGTGTCGTGAATCAGCCAAAAAGTCAAAAAGTTCGCCAAACACATCCTGACGAACCAACCATCAAAAGGTTCGATACACCAGGGACTCGAACCCTGAGCCTTAGTCTTAGGAGGACTACGCGCTACCATTGCGCCAGCGCACCGGAACTATTTTTAGAGGTATTTGTGTCGTATTTATGGATATGTTGGTGTTTTGATGAGAGTTTTCGGTTTGCGCCACCACGTCAGACTTTGGCCTCAAATTGGAATTTTCAAGCAAAAAGCTACTAATCACTTTGACATTCTTAGATATTCTGGGCTCCTGAAATAGTTCTATTTATCTGATGCTGGTATTGAATGTCATGCGTATGCCGTAGAACTCCACTGTGGACCGAGGTTGAAGTGGCGTGGAGCCTCCAGCCAAACCATTGATCAAACTGAGAAGGCCAATACTTGAATTGAATTGAAACAGTTGAGATTTGCCAATTTTACAGTGACAGCATGTCCTCAACATTGAATTCTCTCAATTGTGGCAGGCAATTCCTCCATTCCTTCCAGAAAAGCACCAAACTCCCCCTTCACCTTGTCCATATCCTCATCAACGTCATCCGTCCAACGATGGATGTAAATCGTCTTGATTCCAACATTTTGAGCTCCTCTCAGATCGTATGCGTGAGCCGCAACCAACACAACTTCTTCAGGTTTGAGCTTGACCAGTCGCAACGCCTTGTTGTACGCCTCAGGATCTGGCTTGTACGTCCCCAACAGTTGGCTGGAGAAGAGCATGTTGAAATTGAGCCCAGCGAAGCGAGTTAGGTCAAGCTGAAGGCGTGTTGTGCCATTGGCGTGAACAAAGACTTCTAGACCAAGGTCTTCTCGAATCGACTGAATTGCCTTTCCAACTTCTGGCCAGGCTGGCTGAGAATGCCAGGCAGTGATCAATTGTTCTTTGATTGGCGCATCGAAATGCTGCTTATACTCTGGTTCTTCTTCCAGTACGTTGTCAAGCACGCGAATGAGCGTGTCATCTATATCTTCGGGCTCAAGCTTTTGGGCAAGACGCTCGCTGTTGGCGATGAAGTAACGTCGCCGCCATTCGAGAGCGAGTTTGGAGGCTTCGGCCTTGGGAATGGCGGGGGGTAGAGCCTGCACGACACTACTGTGCCAATCAAGGCATGTCCCCATGAAGTCAAAAAAGACTGCTTTTATCTTTGTTGGTTGCGACATGATGCGAAAGCCTTTCTAATTGATGCAAGATTGCCAAGACAACGGGAGACAATTTAGCATATAAATATTGGAAGCGCTGCGCATGTTTGTTGGTGATGTTGGCTTATGATATGACGTGATTAGAAATCATGAAACGACCTGCTTATTTCGCTCACGCGGTACGCCCTTTAAGATGATTGGTTGCATCATAAATTGTGGTCTATCAGTCAGCGCAAGATTGACCTGGTAGGATCAAGTTTGGAACAGGATCAAAATTGTCAATGAATTGAGGCCTCGTTGGACTCGAGTCATGGGTCTATCAATTAATGTAATTCGATATGAAAGAGTTTTCATCCACTTATTAATTATGAAGAGCTTAGCTAGACCACCATGGTAAAAATAGGCTCATCCACTTGCAAGAACTTGAGGCAGAGACAGCTGGTGGTTATTGATGATAATATCCCATAACGCCGACAGCTCCCCACTCGGAAGTTTGTCATCTTCCTTGATCCTTCGAATATCATGAAAGAAGTTATCTCCCTCGCCCCTCAAAGTCCTTGGTATCGTCTCCATGTCAGGGAAGTTGAAGAAGGCCACTATGGACACTTTGACTTCATTCCCACTGATATCAACATCGTGAAAAGTCGGAATGAACTCATTGGCCCAGCGGTAGAGTGTTGAGCCACCCATCATGATGGTACCCTTATGTCCGGGAAAGCGGACGGTTCCATCGAGGTCATAGACCCGAAGTCCTGGCCCGTTTGTGATGAGAGCAGAGAGGAGGTTACCATCCGGATGAAGGCCAATGCCACCGGGAGCACCAGCATGAGGCGTGTACTTGATAGCACGATAGCGAACTGTACATCGCTGTACCAATTCTGGGTCAATGCCAACAGCCATACTAGTCGTTACCAATGCACTGTCGAGCGCAGACTTTAGACAATGTGCCGACTCTCGAGTTCTGGCGTCATGCAACGCTTGAAGGCCCGTAAGGCCATCTTTGAGATCGCCATCAAATTTGGCAATGTCGGTCTCAGAGTCCAAGAAAGGATGGCCAATTCCCTGACTGGCAAACCAGCAGGACTTGCGCCATACCACTTTCTTATCAGTACCCTCGTAGGAGAGCGAGTGATCAAGATCGCTG
This sequence comes from Fusarium phyllophilum, assembly GCA_013396025.1. Lineage (NCBI taxonomy): Eukaryota > Fungi > Ascomycota > Sordariomycetes > Hypocreales > Nectriaceae > Fusarium > Fusarium phyllophilum. The sequence goes on along the minus strand of JAAOAQ010000144.1, from coordinate 184,492 downwards.
AGGTACGTGCCGAGGTCTTGCATTGCTTGTTCAATGCGTTGTTCTTCTTGGCTTTCCCAAGGCACTACATATTCTTTGCCCGCTTTGAAGGCAGTTTGGATGGCCTGGCTTTCTGTTGCTAGATGAACGTCAGCTTTCTGAACCTCAATAAGAAATCGGTGGACCACCTACGCATTCCTCCTTTTTGAGAAGTGATTGGCTGATCGAGGCTCGCGTGATGGTTAGAGCCGGGCATCATGGAATCGAGCATAGACATGGTAATGCTGGATGTGATTGAGTGAAGCTGGTATGTCCATCAACGTATAGCAGGCAATTGTTTATTTAATCCTGCCAGGCCATGCTCACACTAGTCTGGCATCACCCCGCCAAGTTTCATTATCGTCTCCATCCGAATGCGTGTCTCACTGCATTCGTCTATCCACTCCATACACTTTCGGCACAACGCCACACCGTGACGATCGTGAAACTAAGTTGAACTGCCGGTTTCCCCGAACCACAAATGTCATTGTTGTACAGCTACATACATGCCCACTCTGTGTACCGCGAACCCCGCGTTCGGCGTTTCTTACTGTGCGGCCTCGGCGATCTCTTTGAGTACCACGTCGATGCAGTCCATCGTTAATGACCGTATGTGTACATCCCTGCTTTTGAAGAGTTCTGCCAGCCTTGGGCAGTATGTTTCTAAACCCTCTGCTAATTGTGCTCTGGATAAAGCCTGTCCATTGTCTGGTAATCCGTATTGAAGTAGCCAAACTTGTTTATCTGAAGGGTCAGTTGTCAGCTTCGAACAGTCTGAGATTATGTCTCTCTTTCGCTCACCACTTCTGAGACTCATCTCCCATTCCCATCGATGGATGTCATCTGGATTCTTAAACCTGTCCCAGTCGCCTGGAGCAGCAAGAATAATGATCTGAGACACGGACAAGAATGTGTTGGAAATTTTCTTGGTCACTTCTCCCGCTTCAGTGCTTCTCGTCATCTGGTGTTGGTCGAGCCATATGCGACGGCTATTCTTTTCGATCATCTCAGAGACCAAGCGCGCCATAACTCGGCCTCTCTCGTATAGTTCTGGTGATAGCCATCTGTAGAAGATGATGTAGTCATATGCGTATGTTGTTTTTACGCCTGTTTGGTCGTGTCAGTCGGGAATCTGAATCCGTGGCCGGCAATTGAACTCACTCAGACAGCTCTTGGACAAGGGTAAATGAGCCTCCACGGCAACAGCCGGCTTCACACTCAACATTTCCGTCTTGTGTCGTCCCTGACCTCAAAATGAGTAGCTTTTAGTGCGTGTATCAACAATTATAAACACAGATTCTATCCCATGGAAATTGAGGCATAAAACAACGTTGAATACTCTTGTCTGTCTTACGTTCTCAGATTCTCATCTTTAAATGTCTCTTTTCTTATACCGCTGCCCTACAGTAACGTACACAGTACATATGCCGGAACCAAGAAACTTCACAGCCGGCATAACTATGTACTGACTTCAGCAACCTCAAGGTCACAGATCATTGCTTGTTCTGTAACATCATTCCGATCCCCGTTTTCCCCATCCAATCCAGAAGCGAAAATGGAGAGTATGGGATGATTATGTCTCAGCTGCACACGATCTTTTACCGCTTCTGGATTGTTGTCTTACGCTGTACGCCAGCCACTTTCAGGTGTACGGGACAACCCGTGCATTAGTGTATGCAGAACGCCATACAAGAGGTAACGCGTAGTAAACTGAGTGCGCTTTGTGGAAGCCAGGTTACGGAAGCTGAAGGATCTGCAAACTGTATCTGAGCGCTTTGCGGTGTAGGCCGTCGATCGACCTCGGAGCTTCAGCTTTTGTGGAGCGACGTGATTTGATGCAGCAATTTGCAATTTGGCAGAACCAGGACCCAGGTTCAAAACACCATCTTGCCACTGCAGCTTTGAACTTGGCGTACAAGTTCCTTTTTTTATTCAATCTATCTGGCAGTGTAAGAACGCAGGATCCCTGAGAAATAGAGGCATTTGTCGGTGTTTTCGTCGTGGTATACCTACTTTAGGGTAGCGCCTCATTTCTTGCTATGGTCTTTACGGACAGCCGATGTCGTACGGAGTACAGAGTGAGTCGATGATGTGACTGTTACGAGTACTGTAGTACCAATTAAATATCTTTATTATAAATTGGGGTGGGAACTGGCTGGAAACACAATTTTTGTGGTAGCGTTGTGAAGAGACTTGTGATGGTAGCTTCTCCTGGGACAGTTACAGTGGTCATCTCGGAAGAACCGTCTTTCCGGCCAATCACGATCGAGTCATTTGACTTGAGCCATATTGACGTGTCCAAGTCATGCAAATTGTTGACAAGCTGGGCTCTCCCTTCACTGACAGTGCTCTTCCGATGCCAAGTCGGCTGCTGAACCAAGTTCCCGATTTTAGTATAGCACCATGACCCACGACAGCGCAAATCTCCGGATCATTTTTCAGATTCCGAAACATACAAGAGTGCGCTGTGCTCCCAATGGTTTCTCCCAGTCATGTACGGCAAGGCAGTCTCAGTCAGCTCTGGGCTGGGATCAGGTCTCGATGCTCAAGAATAACACTTCGGCTGACAGCTTGCACCATCACCCGACAACTGAAACAAGGTTGAGATCGACAATGGCTCGATGTCTCACATTAGTCTCGAGATGTCATCAATCTTAATCTCAAGGGTAAGGTAAGCCGTGTCTAGCCCAGCGATTAATTCACCGTCGCGACTTTACAGATTCAAATGCTGGACTCTGGAGTGAGCTTTCGGCATTTCTCATTGACAGGTGTCGCGAACTGCCAGAGTGAATCTGCCCATCATTGAGGTGTTTGGACAGCAATACTATAGTCTCCTCCGTGGAGTCGAGGAATCAGACAAGGGTAAACGACAGCCAAGGAAACAGCAGAAGAGGCTGGTACAACACCAATGCTAGATGCAGACACGGTCGGTATTTATCCCAGTCACCCACTCACCACTTAAAGTTGGATAAGATTTCATCCCGCGAGTCAAACCCCATCACGGAAAGTGGGCGCATGCTCAATTACCGCATTCGGCCTCCAATCATCAGCTGAAGTCAAGTTCCCATGTCTTGAACAGGGCTTAGGTAATGTTGACGCAGAGACTTACGCGTCAATTGAAGCGATTATTGATCAGAAAATTCACCATTTTCAAAGCTACGCTCCTTTAGAGTTTGCTAGCTCCACGGGATTACGAAGGTGGTCGGGTCAAAATGCGCGCCCACTTCGCGGCTCGGAGCCGAAATCGATCGGTGCAGCAGATTCAGATCAGGCCTGAAGTGATTGAGTTCGGCAGATGAACATAGACATACCTGATCAACAGGTTCAGATGCTTCTGAACTATAATATTCGTATCAAGATAGTTTATCTCTATTCAAGACAATGCATCATCGATGCCCATTTCACTAGACTAGCAGCATAACTTACAGGCCTCAGAATGCCTCTCAAACACTCCCGTCTTTGCCGTTACTGGTTTTCTTCTCCCAGCTAAAACGTTAGGCCCATCGCTGTAGATTTCAGAAGAGCGCCACTGCTTTGTCTCCCTTGCTGGGCCTACGCGCCTGACCACGACGACCTGACACGATGTCGCATGCTTTCCCCTCTTTAACCTCCGTGCGTCGTCCTCGCTAGACTGATTAGGCATCGTCAAATAGTATTTTTCTTTTCACGCTTCTAGGAATGACGCATCGATGTGACGATGCTTCGTTTCGAGCACTATCTTAAAACTGCTGGACCGTCCGATATGTCGATCAATTGCTTGGCTGGAACTATCGTGACTTACTTCGTTTACTGTCACCATTGATATCGTCAATCAGGACACCATGATTATGATACGGCATACTATTGGCTTGGCTTTATTAGCTGCTCTTGGCTCTGCTACCGATGTCAACAACACCGCCCTCGAGCCATTGCGGTTTACCAAGAATGGTACTTTTCAGATCGCCATCTTCTCCGATATGCATTTTGGACAATGTGAGTTCTCCAACTGACTGGCAAGAATTGCAATTGACCCTCGGTCACAGATGAATCATCAACAGGCCCTGAACAGGATCGCAATTCTGTGGAAGTGATCAGCAAAGTCCTCGACTACGACAAACCTGATCTTGTCGTTCTGAACGGCGATCTCATCAATGGAGACTCAACATTTGCTCACAACAGTACGCATTACGTTGACATGATTGTTGAGCCAATCGTCAACCGCAGTTTGACCTGGGCCTCTACATATGGCAACCATGATCATAACTACAACATCGCTGGCGATGATATTCTCGAGCGCGAACAAATGTTCCCGGGAGCGCGCACGCAGAAAATGGTTAACAAGAAGTTGTCTGGCACAACAAATTACTATCTGCCTGTTTACCCTTCGGACTGCACCAACGCCAGCGATTGCAGCCCCAGTCTCATACTATGGTTCTTCGACAGTCGCGGCGGTAACTATTATCAGGGATCTTATCAACCAAATTGGGTTGACCAGAGCGTTGTTGACTGGTTCAATGAAACAAGTATCGAGTTGAACGACAATTACAACAAAACCCTCCCATCGCTAGCATTTGTCCACGTTCCAGTCAACGCCACAGTTGCACTCCAAACAGAGATTGGAATCCGAAAGAACTACCAGCCGGGCATCAACGAGGATCCTCCGGTGTTCCAACAAGGAGCAGGGTGGTGTGAGAACGCTGATCCCAACGAGACTTGTGATTACGGTGGCCAGGATGTGCCATTTATGGAGGCTTTGGTTACTGTTCCCGGAGTTATTGGGCTGTTTTCTGGTCATGATCATGGAAACACGTGGTGCTATCGCTGGGATAAGAAACTCGAAGGAATGACTGTAGAAGGCAACGGAATTCATCTGTGCTACGGACAGCATTCTGGGTACGGCGGTTACGGCGATTGGATCCGTGGTGCAAGAGAGATCATTGTTACAGAGGATATGTTGGAGAAGGGCGACGTGGAGTCCTATATCCGTCTCGAATCCGGAGATGTTGTTGGGCGGGTGACGTTGAACTCGACCTACAACGACGACTACTATCCTGCTACGCTAAACACCATGACCTATATGTCAGAGGCGTTAAGTGGTAGTAGTAGCGATGCTGAAAGTGCTGCGAGGAGAATTCTGTCAGGGTCTGAACTCATGACAGCTATTGGGGGGTCATTGATTGCGATTGCTTGGTTGTGCTTTTAATCTTGAAGGCGTTGTTTAGATGAGTCACGATGATATGGATACCCATCTTCTTTTAAATACCATAAATTCAATTCTATAGATATGACATATATCCCAGTTCACATGCTGTGTCGTATACTCGTAAATTTCATAAATCTCGCAGCCATATCAGTTTGGTTTTTATGTAACCAGAACCGTCAATCTTGTTTTCATAGCCGTCGCATTAGACTTCTACGGTTAGATAGGATCACCTCACCGTGTACAGCTACCTTCTGCCTCGTTCGTCTGCTCAGTATCTTATCTCAACCTATCTTCTTTTATTCGTCACTTTTGATGCTCCTCATCAGAACTTTCGCTCTCGATCGACTGCCGCAACATCTCCACATCCTCTTCGTCAATAGACTGCCCTCTTGGGACTGACTCCTCATGATGAGTCTCATGACTATGCAGTCTCATGTTTACAAACATGAGCCAGAGGCCCAAGTCATACATGATTCGCAAAATACCACCCACCAAAAAAGCAATCCAGAACTTTCCAGATTCAGCAAGTCCTCCAGTCAGCGAAGGACCAGTAGCCATGGCCAAGGTTCGAAGTGTCGAAGTAATTCCCATGACAGCAGTGCGCTCTTCAGGCTTGACAACAGCCGCGATGAAGGCTGCCCTGGGTGCTTGATCCATGTTGTTGAGACCCATGCGAATGAAGAGGAGTATGACTGTGAGAACCAGACCACTGGGTAGAGGGAAGAACAGAACTGAAATCGAAGACGGCAGATGAGTAAATACCATGGTGTTGATCAGACCCAGGTGGCGAGACAGAGGCCCTGCAAACACTGTTGAGACTGTTGCCAAGACTTGAGCTGACGAGAAAATGTTTCCGAGGGTAGTCTTGGAAGGTGAAAATTTGTGATCGAGGAAGTAAGTCGTAAGAGATTCCGAAACCATTCCATCGGCTAGGGAATCGATTGTCAGGAGAAACCATAACCGGTACATGACAGACCTGGTACCCGAAGAAACGCTTGAAAAGCGACTCGCTGGCTCAGGAGGATTTGATGTCATTGACTGTCTTCTCCTCCGAGCATCTTCTTCCTCCATCGATTCGCGCAGCAGTCCTTCAGCGAGTTCGTCGGAAGCTTCTGAAGAGTCATCGTGATGGGCTTCCGTCTTGTTACTCATCACAAACGCGAACAAGACATTCAAAGCACCCATTAGGATGTACACCCAGAAAGTCGCATGGTATGCCCTCACGAGATTCCATCCCTCTCGTTTTGTCATGTTTTCGACAAATCTTCCTGCCAGTGCCGCGCCCCCTGCAGCACCAAGACTCGAACTGGTGATGTACCAAGCCAAGACATCAGCTCTTGTTTTCGGAGTCGTGATGTGAGACAGCATAGACTCTTCGATAGCTCGGAACGGACCAAAGTCGCTTCCGCTCGCGCTGACCACACCAACAACAGCAGCGAACAGGAGAATCCAGAAATTCTCAAAGACCGAGAATATTGCGCCCGAGACAGCCATCAAAAAGCCACCCGCCACCAAAACCCTCCGTCGACCAAGCCCATCGGCCATGAGTGTTACAACCAAACCGAGTACAACATCACCCAGCAGCGTCAAACTCATGAACAAGCCAATCCTGAAGTCAGAAAATCCCAGTTCCGAGAAGAACTGCGCTATCGTAAGCGTGACAGCCTTGAATGCAAACATGCGACATGTCCGTGAGAGAATAAGCAACCAGGCATCCTTACCGGCATGATACACGGCAGAGATTCCCGACTCATGGTACAACCAGCCAGCTTTTTGACCAAGCGAGGATCGTTGCGTTGCCATTGTGAGGGCTATTGAGGTTGAGAAAAAGAATATGATCGCGTGCTCGAATCGATATGATATGGATTGTTGCGGGGTGTCGCCGATCGGAGTTATCGGCACCGTGATCGGCGGTGGTTTTCACCGAGTTACTAGTTCTGGCATCATTGTGACCTCGCTTACATTTTCGCATTGGGGAATGAGTCAGTGTCAATAGGAGGGAAGAGGGATTTTGAGTGATGATTCGGAAGTAGTATTCGGAAATGGAGCGGAGATCGAATGGCGATGAGGACGTTGCAGTCCTATCAACGTGAAAACCTTGTTAGCGACAAGGTTACTTCGGTGAGGCTCTCTTCAGAAGGTCAATTGCGCATGGATCAATGAGACTAGCAAAGAGATGACTAGCAAGAGTCGCAGTATGACATCAGTTGATCATTAAAGGAGTATAGCAATGTCGTATGGGATCTAACGGACTGAACCTATTGTAACATGTCGATGGTGAATGATCAGAATATTCAGTTTGACTTGATCCATTCTCTCGTTGGGGAATGTTGTGGATTGCATTTGCAAACTGACTTTCAAGAATCCAGACCTTCTCCCCGAATAGCTCAGCTGGAAGAGCGTTCGGCTGTAACTGATATTGCCACCGAAAGGTCACTTGTTCGATCCAGGTTTCGGGGATTCAATTTTTTGCATTTTCTCCTCTTAATCTTCAAGCAACAGACGCGTATATCATTTTTGTTTCTTCCTGTCACTCATGTGTTCATCCAGTTCAGCTCTGGAGCCGACCTCTCAGGTGTTCATATAATCTCATTTTTGAAAGCTGAAGCCACTAAAGTTTAGCGCATCCCATCACTGAATTGCCTACCCCACGATGCCTGAGTGCCCCTCAAGAATTTTTATCACCATCATCTTAATAAGGTAATGACTTCATCCTCAGAATTGCCTACTTGTTACTATCGCGTCTCTGAGGCCGTTACGAAGAGAAATGGCGTCATACTCTGGGACTTTGATGAAGATATCTCCGACCTTGATGAAGCCAACCCCGAAGAAACTATAACGTACAATGGACCTGATGCAACAACTTACCATCGCTTGGGAGAGGAGCGGGAGGAACGCAAAAGAGAACCCCTCCAGCGCAAATAGATTATCAGAAAGCGCGAGGAAGATGTAAGAGAAGAGGATAAAAATAAGATTGAACAAGTGCGGGCAGCGTATGAAGCCTTAGAGATTTCCATGTCCAGAAGCGAATCAACTCCACTAGGTCCTGTCGACAGTCAGTTCGATCTTTACTGTATAGACTACTTTGACCGTTTTTATGGTCCCAGTCCTCATGGCTACCAGAGGAGATACATCAGGTTCAAATATCAAGATAGAGGCGAGACGCACAGCGATATTCTCAATGGTCGGTTCTGGCTCAATCCCAAGGTGGACTTCGAACTTGTCCCATCTCAAAGCCCCGGAATCTTCAAGCCTTGAGCATCATGATATCTACACCACCGATGGGAAATTCTCTTTGATTCTGCAATTCCTTGACAAGGATCACTTGATCCTCAGAGCAAGTCAACATCTTGTCTTTCGGGGTGCTCCGCAGCATTCACGAGGCCCTGAAACGTTCATATTCGTGGGTGTTCGCAATGATTGGGGGAAGCAACTTCAGGCGTTTGCAAGAATGTTGCACCCGTGAGAGAAGCCTTCATGGGTCAACCAGTATGAGAGGGGAGTCGTGCCTGATGTGCGTTGTGAGGACAGACCGGCTACAAGTTGCCGTGCTTCGCCTCACTCATCCCTTCAGAGCCCAACTTCTATCGTGTCGCAAAGGCTACAAACACATTTGCAAAGACAAATGTGCCGACCCCAACATCTCCGTCCAGTGATCTTGCACCGCCCACAACATTTCTCTCGGTGCAGGATGGAACCCTTTGTGAATTTTGTCGCGATGAAGAGCTCACTGAGCCAATACGAACCAGAGCTCTTTCAACTCTCCCTGAATCCTCTCGTCACTGCGGACTTTGTGCAATGTGGCTTAGAGCCCTAGAGCATTCTCGTCAAAACCTGGAGGTTCGAGGCAGAGTTGCCGCACTGAGACAACATCCATTAGAGCAAGACGTAGATGATGTGACGCTTGTGTTTCTGAGTTCTCCAGAACAGCCACAAATAGTATGGCCTCACATTGGACTTGTGTGGGCAGCTCTCGACATGGTCGATAGAGACGGTTAGTTTGGGTATGGACGGCCGATGTGAGATATATCAGAGCTGACTAGTGAATTTGGACGCGAAAGACATTAACTTAAAGCCGTTGCCTAGATCTGATCAGGCCGAGGATACTTGGAAATCTGTCAGAGGTTGGCTTGGTCGCTGCCAGAAACGTCATAAAGATTGCAAATATAAGAGGACATCCGCCTGGAAGCCAACCCGACTGCTCTACGTCTGTAATACACAGGCTGAGCTTCAAGTCCGCCTTGTCGATGGTCAGAATACACCCGACGGCGCCGAGTATCTGACCCTGAGCTATTGTCCGAGTACAAAAAGCACTCTTCGGCTTACTCGCACCAACATCGAAGCCTTCAACTCCTCAATTCCCGTTGATGAGCTCTCCCGTGTCTTCATCGATGCATGTACGACCGCCAAAAGGCTGGATCACGAATACCTCTGGATCGGCGCACTCTGTATAATTCAAGACCACCCTGCAGATTGGCAACATGAGGTTGGTTGTATGGCTTTCATCTACGGGAACTCATGGCTCCATCTCTCGGCTGACGGAAATGATGCGGCTGGCCACGGACTATCCTGTGCTCCCGACAAACAAGCCGCCCGTCCATGGTACCCAGTATACATACATCGTGAATGGGGCGATGGGTTCCCCAGTAATTATTGCATAACCGATTATCACAACTGGTGGGACCGCATCTCAGACTCGGAGGTGAATCAAGGAGCCTGGGCTCTCCAGGAGCGGCTCTCAGTACCAAGGGTACTGCATCTGGGACTGGAACAAGTTGCTCTCGAGTGTTCCTCGAACGTGGTGTGCGAACGACTGCCACATGGTGATCCGACGATAAGACACGACACTACCGTCTTGACTTCACTGAAGAAGTTTGTTCTCGATACACGAAATAAAGATTTGTCTTGTCTAACCTCTGAGAATGCTTTTCGAAACTGGAATCAAGTAGTTCAAGCTTATTCCCAGGGGCAGCTCACGGTTGCGACTGACAAGCTTGTTGCACTATCAGGCCTTATTGATGTGCTCTACCCCGTCTTTCAGCATATAGTGGAGTCAGAAGATCAAGTCGAAGATGGCCGGGGGAGGCACAGCACACAAACTCAGCTGAATTCATTCTGTTATAGATCGACAGTGCTCTTCCTCGCTGGGCTATGGCAGCCATGTATCGAGAGGCAGTTGGCATGGCGAGCAATGTCACGTAAGTATTTATTCGAATATGACGGAAACTCAACTTCGGCACTCGGGAAACGTTACAACGAGTACATAGCTCCAACATGGTCCCGGTGTTCTGTTAAAGATACTGTCATCGAACCGCAGGAAGTGAGGTCAGTGGATATTTACTTTACCAAAGTCATCAATACAAATATCGTTCCTCTAGATCAAGCGACACCTTATAGTGACCTGAGGTACTGCGCCTCCCCTGGTTCATTTCTCCGTCTGCGATGTTCTTACCTACCGATCGTCAAATTGGGACCAGTGAGCGGCATGAAACTCATGGACTTTAGAGCCGAGACTCGTGAGAGGGGCCCGGTTAATGAAGCTATCGATATTCAGAGCAAAACCTACTGGGATGTGGAGTTTGGTGAAGAGGCTATAAACTGCAAGTCACCCATTGCGATTCCCGCCTTTGCGAACATGGCGTACTTCGCCAACCCCATACATTGCCTGGTTCTAGACGAAAGGCAGGATGAGAATGGGAACCGAGGGTACTTACGAGTTGGAGCTTTCGTGATCACTCATCCTGAGGATGTGCAGAGAGTCTGGAAGGCTATTGATGACTTTGATGAAGGTTTGCCGTAAGAGTGTGAGAGGCATGATGGACTGTACAGTTTTAAGGAATTGGAGAGGAGCAAGTCTACGTGTGTGAGGATGGCTGAGGTCTTGCAACGGATTATTGAGATCAGATAGTTTTGCTTGTGCTCATCTCATGATACGAAAGCAACGTCAAAGGGCTCTGAAATTCTGAAAGGACAATACAAGGCAAAGTACGCCCAGAAGGTAACAGAAGAAGAAATGATGCTCTAAGGGAAAGTTCTACAGTGATGCATTCAGCGGAGTCAATCATGTTCAATAATAATACTAAATAATGGTATACCCTTGGCCCTCCCCATTTTACTCGTCCTTGTGAGGATCAAAGCCCTGAACACCATCACCAGCAGCCGCCTTGAGCGAATCACCAAATTCATCATCCAGCTTAGGTCCAACACCACCACTCCAGTTCTGCAGCATCTTGTCTCGCAGACCAACATCAGGCCAGCTATCCCAACCAACAAGAGGAGCCTTAAAGAATGAACCAGTAGGGTTCTCGGGGTTGGCCTGGTCGTCGTCGTTGGCGAAGCGGTAGCAGTGAGTTCCAGCACCGTCCTTGTGATAAACGAGAAGAGGGGTGCTTCCGTCGCTGGGAAATTGGTTGCTTGCGCCGTCATATTTGCCGTGGCAGGAGGGAGCTACGCGGACGACGTTGTCGCCTTGGGTGAAAACGACGATGTTCTCCCAGTCGTGGCGGTGACCTCCGAGAAAGCTGCCACCGACGGCTTGGTCTTTCTCATAGTAGGTCTCATACCTTTGAGGTCCAATGTTATCATGTATACAGAAATGAAGAAGCCCTCGTGTTTGAGGTTGAAGAGGAGACTTACATAATGGCACAGAAACCATTGTTGCAACGCTTGCGAGAATAGGTGTTGCTGTTATCAAGCTGGGGAGGATCACGACAGTCTCCCTGGGGAGTACCAGTGGCACCATGACCAGGGTTCAAGTTGCCATTAGGATCGATGGCGGCGGTCTGGTAGCAGCCGTCGCTGTCGAAGTCAAGAGCGGGCTGGAACTTGTTCTCAATGTCAGAAGCGCCTCCAGGAAGGGCTGTGAGAACGTCTCGCTTGGAAACAGAAACGGGAGATGCCTGGACTGAGGCCATGGCACTCAGTAGGGTGGCGGCGGTGATGAACTTGTTCTGCATGGTGGCTGTTGGTTTGATGTTGTGATAGGAGATGAAGATGTTGATGAGATGGAGTTAAAGTGAGGGTGGGTGTTGTCGTATATATACCTGTTTGAAACTCTTGGGGACAGGTTCCTGTCTTGAATAGATCAACATTTTACGACTCACAACCTTGATCGCGGCTCGTCCATGGAGGTTCAGCTCAAATGCACATCTTGGGCAAGAGCGTTACATCCATGTTGATCATAATCTTGTCAGCAACAACGTCCCAAGAGAATTATGCACTTTTCGGGTATGCCACTCAAGATCACCTGCCGGCAGTGCTGGCGGATACGATCTGTGTGCTATGGTAGGCCAGTCAAAGTGCATCCTTCCAATGGATTCACTGTATTTCTTTCTGGAAGGATTGTTTCAACACAGCCTGCTTGAAACGCATTGGAGAGTCAATTACATCATGGCCGATTATCTGCTGCAGAGTCGGGTTTTCTATGCTGAGGCGGGTTGAAGCCAAGACTGATCGACAGGCACGTGGGTCGACGGGACGTTTATGAGGCTGCGTTGGATTGGGGGCAGTTTTGCTACAGCACGAATTTTTGCGAGAGCTATTATTGATGCGAGGCTGTATGGGAAGTCTTAGAAACGAAAAAATGATACAAATTCCATGTCTTTCGATAAAACCCACGTCAATGGTAACTTGTTGTCTACTTGCTATTGAAGCTGGTTTGTCTTCTTTGCTGCATATACCGACCTACCTACTTGGTGTTAGTGGTCTGCTGTACGAACACTTCTGCCTTATAAACTGATCTGACGTCAGAAGTGAGCTACATAATCCAAATAGGCAAGTCGTGTTCTTTTTCAGCTCCACTCCCTCGCTGATCAGAGGCATTGAATGTCACTCTGCAAGGGACCTTTTCATCCCATTCCAATTTGGACTAAACACGAAGGATGCCAACATTCATGCATAAACCTAGAACGACGGCAATCAGATTTATTGTCCGACGTCACAATCCAGGCCACGATCACCGTAGGATTCTTTTGTTGTACCAGGCAGAGATGCTTCGGTCAGCATCCCCCTGATTGATCGGCATCAGCTGCACAGCCTTGTGAGGGATCGGCAGATACCTGGATGGATGCTCGGGGCCGAGAGCTGTGCCGCCCTGTGTCCTGATCACGATGTAACCCATGGCGATCGGTCACTAAGCTTAAAGCTTGATAATAACAGCATTCTAGCTTGTTATGGTAATTCAGTTACTATTCCATGTCTATGCAACTCCTTCAACACGCAGAAACCTGTTATTTTGCGCATGGAAAATTGTGTCTCCAAGCTTCGTAAAAGAGCCAAGCATCAGTGGTAGGTCCGGAATTGACGCCTGGCTCTGAAGTCAACGCCTCGTACCGAGGTATCGTTATGTCAATGGCTCAACTTAATGGTGCTCCAGAAGCAGCAAGAGTAGCATAGAACAGTTTTGTCCTCCCCATGATAACCATGCGTCCCTTGCCAGCGAATTGGAAGTTGGCTGCATTGATTCCTGTGTAAATCTTCCCAATGAGCTTGCCGGAACGATTCCAGACATGCACACCATCGCCGCAACCCGCGTAGACGTTGCCTTTAGAATCGCAATGAATTCCTAATCAAAAACAATCAGCATACTTCTCGCCTTATGGAACAGGATCTGCAAGTAAAGCTTACCATCTGGTAGACGAGCTGCCGTGAAAGCAAATGTCTTGCGATTGTCCCATGTACCATCTTTTTGTACATCGAATCGGTAGCTATTATCACCATCAGAGGTCTGGCCGTTACTGCTAAAGTCAAGACTTACATAGAGGCGGGACGGGTGTAGTTATGCCCGAATAGTGCATTGCTTATGCCAGTGTCTGTAACATAAGCGTGGAGTCCATCGGGTGAGAAAGTGAGTCCTGTCGTTCGCCAATCGTCAGCAACCAACTCACATAAATATGATAGGAATTCCGGTTGCCTCACCATTTGGAGCGACGAAGCCATCCGCAACAACGCTCAACGCTCCAGTGTCAGGGTTTAAGCGGTAGACTTGGTTTTGCAGTCCAGGCTCGGGGCGGAAGTACTGCCAGTAGCCATACATGGTATCTGTGAAGTAGATATGGCCGTTGCGTGGATTGACGGAGACATCATTGAGTGAGTTGAATTGCCTTCCAAAGAAGTTGTTCACAAGTGCTAAAATAGCCCGTTAGTGGTTCTCACAGCGCAGGAATTCGAATGAGTTCTTACTTGTTGTATTGTATGGCACTTCGGGGTTCATCAAATATAGAGCGGAAGGTATCTTCTCGCCTTGCCCTTCGCCTGCGAAGATGATCTGTCCCTGATAGTTCGTTCCGCCTGCACGTTGTGAGCATGTGGCAACTTTTCAACATCTATGGACTATACTGACCGTTGGGATTGATGACTTGCGGGTCAGAGTCTACGACAGTAATCTTGACTTGGCTCTCCGTGTGAGATCCATTCTTCAGAGCTTCGGCTTCGGCCAAAGAAATCTTTTGGATGACAGATGACTTTGCAAGTCCTGTTCCAGCGTCTGGATCACCTGCGTTCTGCACGAAAAAAACTTCTTCAGTCGGAGGGTTCCTATATAATTGCGTATTAGTTGTTGAAAGACAATGCGAGGGTGTGTGGTTACGAACCATACAACAGCTTCATGGAAGATGGGATCTTTCTCTGAAGTAGCGAGAAGAGTCAATGTAGGATTGCCTCCAATTATGTCAAGGAACTCGGCATCGTAAACATGAAATGGTCGTTCGGTAAGGGATTCGTAGGTGACTCCCGGCCAGAGGAACCTCTGTCATTGTGTCAGCACAGGTTACAGGCATGCTTATGCTAACTCACAGTTGTAGCATTGGCTTCTTTCGGTGGAGGGACATGCTCCAAAACGTTGAAGCTCTTCTGGTCGATTATCTGGGCCGTAGCTGGTAGCGTAGCAGGGTCGATGACAGTAGGCTTTGCCTGAGCCTCACCGAAGAGACCAAGGCTATAGGGAACCAAGACTCCAATAGCAAGCACTCCAATGGCCATAGTGGTAGGAGTCAGAATTGGGCTTTTCTGTGTCTTGCTCGTTCCTTGTTGTCCAGAGTCATCTCGACTCTTTATTGTCGATGTACCCCGCTCTGTCGACATTTCTGAATCCTTGTTCTGCTTCTTCAGAGGTTGTATTCGGGATCGCGCCAATTGATCGGCATGAAAGATATACACTGATGACTCAGGACAGCTGGGCTTTTCCGTGGATGCAGCAGATGTTAGTCCAAGTAATTTCCCAATCGCTGTCACACAGAATTGAAGCCCACGTGGATGCGACGATACTGCGGGGAAGCCTGATGGGGATTCAAGGAGAGTTTGAGAACTCGATTTATTCCACAAATGATTGCCAACTATTGAACGTGCATAGATCGTTATGAAATGAAGAGGGCGAAACAATACCATGAATATCGAAGATAGATTCAAGGTTCGTCGGTCCATACGGAAAAGCCCGCATTCCGACTGCCGAACCGAACCAGCGGAAAAAGCAAGACCGGGGCATTTCCGACAAAGACGAACCTTACAAAGAGAAGCTAGCAATATTTCATTATATAATTTATATCCAATATTATATTCTGCTACACCATCCTGAAATATTAGTCTCTACGCTATCGCTAGTTGTTGTGCTCATTGATGTTCAGTGACATCCTCTATTTAGCTTGTGCCCCCCCCCCAACTGAGGCAACCTGACTCTGCACATCGTGAGAATATGGCGATGCGGTCGAGTCTCGTGGTTCATCAAGGACGGGAAGCACGCTGAGCAAAACACAATGATCCCACACTGCTGCAGAGCAGCAAATAGCACGATACTCTACAGTGGGGTGCTGAGGCACGTCGTGAGAATTTAGTCTCCTCTTGGCACTGATTCGACAACATAAGCGACGATCATGGCGCAGCGAAAAGAACAGCAATGGGGCGGGGTTGATGATGTTGACTCCAACATCACATTGCCAATTCCTACGCCTTCAAAGAAACCTGCATAATGCCCAAGGTCTCTCCATGGAAGCAACGAAGCGACGGCCTCTGGAGCAGGCCGCTCATTGGCCCCGAGCGCATGTTCGACCAGTGGCTCGAGATCGACGGTTGGACTGAATGGATGGGCGCTGTCATCTTCACTATTTCTCCGTCTTACACGTCCCAGATGAATAGCAAAGCCCATGTTGACACTTGGTTCCGCAAAGCAGTTTCGCGGGTCTGTCTTGAGAAGCCTTCCCTCCTGGCAGTCATTGTGCGTGGCCAAGAAGAGTCAGCGGTCGCAAAGTCTCGAGACTTCATTTACCGCCCTCTCACATCAGACGATGACTTCTACGCGAGAATTAAGCAGAGGACTACCGTTCTGCATACCGAAAAGTCAGCTCAAGAGGGCTTGAAGTCAGTCACAGACGACTTCTACTCGACCCCAGAGAAACGCATTAGCCTTGAGCTCGGAGACCATTTGATCCACGTATCCCTTGTTTCTTCGTCCTCCGAATCTGGGACCTTTGCCCTTGCGATTCGCTGCAATCATGCTTTGAACGATTTCTGGAGCGGTGCTGCTATTCTTAACAATCTTCTGAGCAAGCTTGCAGACGGCCTGAGTACCACCCAAGTGCTATCACTTTCATACAAAGATGCATCTCACTCTTCTCTACACCCTTCCTATCTCGAATTTCTCCGTGATCCTATTGGGGACACTCCGTTGGATGCCGAGTCTCGAGAAAAGGCAGCGCAGCTTCTTGGCGCCAATCTCGGCAACATCACTCTCTGCCCTATCTCGCAAGAGCCAGCAAAAGACCGACCTGACACCGACTATTCCGTGAGAAGGCAGATTTTGTCGCAAGAGACGACGCAAAAAGTCTTTAAGCTCTGCAAGGAGCATGGGGTTACTGTGACGGCACTATTGACGGCCTTGCAAGCACTTGCTCTCCTCAAAACCTTTCCTCCGGAAGATGTGTCCCGAACCACGGCGGCACCCATATGTGTGAGCAACAGGCTGCGGCAGACATCCTTCGGTGGCAATCAGGATCTTTCAGGTTCTTCAAAGACTATGTTGAGCGAGATATGTCAAGAGGCAGCCTATATCGGGCCAGTTATGGCAACTACTTTCCTTGTGTCTCCCTTTGACGTGAGTCCATATCTCAAGAACCAGGACGCTACTATCAGGGACGAGAACTGGAGGAAGACTGTTTGGGAGGTTGCCCAAAATATTGGTCAAGCGACCGATGAGGCGGTGAATAGCAATCTGAGTGAACATGTGGATTGGACTCAAGGCCCAGCTGCCTTTGGTGGTGTTGCGCACGCAATGGAAGCGATGAAAGCCGGTCTACTACCTTCGTAAGTCTCCATGGCACGTTATCGTTAAAGGGCTCCTGGCTAATCATTGCTTCTTCCAATAATATCGATAGACCGCCTGGTATGTTCACTCCTCTGTCATCAGCAGGTCTCTTAGACGGGCATCATCTACCAGGGTCATACGGATCTCTGGATTTAAATGATAAACCTGCATTGAAGATTGACGACTTTTCGTTCTATTCAAGAGTTAGCAACTTGTTTGGGCGTAAGTACAACATTCCTGCTTCTCTCCACGTGGTTCCTATTCGACAGCGAAACTAACTGAATCATACTCAGCTCAAACATGGGCTTGGACATTTTCCGAGAAACTCAACATAATATTGGTGATGCCCGATCCGCGAGTACGCTCCGTTCCGAATATTGAGTGGTGGGATCTGTTCAAAATGGCGACTGAGGGTTCGTCTGATGTTAGTGCTTAGTAGATAAAGCTTGCAATAAAAACCGCATCGGCTATAGTGTTTCCATCATGTAGGGCGCACTTTTAAAGTCCGATCACTAGCCGGTGACAGAATGATGATTGCTGTGTAATGCCATAGCATTTGGCGCAGTCCAGCAGAGATATTATCTCACCGGATGAAGGTCTAACAGTCTGATTCGACCCAACACTTGGCAGTCGGGAACGCATAGTTTTATGTTAGCATTTCTACTCATCACTATATCTGAAAAAAGTTTTAATGGCACTAGAGCGTATCCGGAAACACAGCAGGATATATATCCAAGGACTTGGCAATCGATGCTTCGCTGTGGCGCCTGCAACAAAAGGCGGGGAAGCTATCTCGACTCGGTCAGATTTCGCGCCCTTCAGCTGTCCTTCACGTAATACCCGCAAGCCGCCCCAAGCCGCTGCGAACCTATAAAGGCGCGGTTTCCTAACTCAAAACACTCATCACTATACTCGAAGCTTGTAGAGTACGATGAACTCTCTTGACCCACCAGACCAAGGTGCAGAGCTAGACTCCCTAAGCTCTGCCTTCCAAGCTGCCTTCGATCAGATTTTCCAGACTACTCAGAGGGTTAGCAAAGATCCTCTATTGCAAGTAGCCCAAGGAACCGATGTTTCTCTACTGAAAGATATCAGCACTCCTGGCGATGCTCATTCCGTGGAGACAGCCATTAAAGATGTGTTCACTATCTCTGACTATCGAATGCGAACGAACCATCCCAAGTGTTTCAGCTTTATTCCAGCGCCTACCTCGCCACTTTCTTGGATAGGTGATTGTCTGTCGAGCGCTTTCAACTCGTTCGCTGGATCGAGACTGCAGGGCTCTGGTGTGGCTATTGTTGAGCAGACTCTGCTTCAATGGCTGTCAGCCAAGGTTGGACTTCCAGATACTTCTGGAGGTATCTTCGTCTCAGGGGGCTCTATGGCAAACATGAGCGGCATGGTGCTTGCAAGAGAATGCATATTGGAGCCCGATGCTGAACACCTGGGTGTCGCATATCTCTCTGATCAAACACACCATTCTGTCAAAAAAGCCCTCCGTATCATCGGTGTCAAGAGGAGTCAAATGCGAGTTGTTCCGACGAACGGATATTTTCAAATGGACGTGAACGCCTTGAGAAATGACATCAAAGCGGACCGCGAGGTAGGGCTGAAGCCTTTTGTAATTGTCGCGACATGCGGGACAACAAACACTGGAAGCATCGATCCATTGAAGGTGCTCGCCCAGGTACGCGATGAAGAGAAGATCTGGCTTCATATCGATGGCGCATACGGCGCGTCCGCTTCCCTCGCTGCAACCCGAAGCTCTGTCGTTAATGGTCTTGGACTGGCAGACAGTATCTCTTGGGATGCACACAAATGGCTGTTCCAGACATACAGCTGCAGCCTCATCCTTGTAAGAAACAAGATCAACCTGATCAAGGTTTTCAGCAACGATGGCGACTATCTTCGCGACGCGCTTGATGACGAGGAGATACCCAACTTTTGGAACCTTGGCATGGAGCTAACACGTCCCTCACGGGCGCTGAAGCTATGGTTCACACTACGAGTCCTCGGCGTGGAAAGATTTGGGAAGATGGTTGATCACGGGTTCCATCTAGCAGAAATTGCTGAAGCTGAGATTTTGAAGTTGGCGGATTGGGAAATCACAAGCCGAGCGAGTATGGCAATCGTGACATTCCGATATGCACCTGCTGGAAAGACTGAGGAGGAGTTGGATGAGTTGAACGCTGCGATCTCAAAGCATTTAGTTGAAAACAACATTGGGTTGATATTGACTACAAAGCTACGAGGGAGAGTCGTCCTGAGGATCTGCTCTATCAGCCCTGTGCTAGGCGGGGGCGAGATGGCGGAGGTTATTCAGCAGACTAACAAAGCTGCACGACTCATTTCCAACCGGCGCAGTCAATAACATTACAATTTTCAGATACTTCAGCAACTCCACTGACACAATATTGTCTTTTGCAACATGAGATTTACCGATGATTCAGGCTGACTGATGACTATTTACAGGAATAACAGTCAGTATGTCAGCTTACAAATGTGACATGTCCAAGGTTTTACCAGGCCCGCCCTTCGGAAGTTCCGGATACCGCGAATGTTCCAAAGTGCAGATGCCGTCTTGTTCTGGCCTTCAACCTTATCTCGGGTCTCAGAATTGCACCATAGCGCGCGGTAGACTCCACGATGTTTGTCAGCCTCAGATATGTCACAGACGCCCGCCAAGAATGCCGGCGTTTGAGCAGGTATTTATCTAGACTTTGCATTCCATCGTAGCCTGACCCGCCGTGAACCTCAATGCATCAACGGTACAACATGTCAGTCACGAAACCCATCCTCATTTCAGGCTCTGGCCTTGCTTCATTGCTATTGGCGCAATCTCTCAAGCAATCCAAGATCCCTTTCAAGATTTTTGAGCGCGATGAATCTTTCATCTTTCGCGCCCAAGGGTACAGGCTCCGTCTTTCAGTGGAGGGTCTTGATGCTATTGAGTCCGTTCTCGATAAGAAAACATGGCAGCATTTCTGGGATGCCTGCGGTAAGACGGGCGGTGGTGGATTCCGAGCATTCGATGCAGTCACTGGGGAGCAAACTGAACATGTCGTGGCAGAGAACCTCTCATCGCGAGATGGAAAGATCATTGGTATTGCTAGGGGTGATATGAGAAGGATTTTCGCAGAGGGTTGCGAAGACTACGTTGAATGGGGCAAGAATGTCACAGGCTACGAATTAACCGACGATGGTGTTCGCGCCATCTTTTCCGACGGGACAAAGTCCATCGAAGGATCTATGCTCGTCGGCGGTGAAGGCATCTACTCCAAAGTTGCGAGACAAGTCTCGGGCGGGAAGCTCAAAGTTTATGACACTGGCGCGAGGGGTATTCACGGCCAAGCACCAACGACAGCATTTAAGCAGCTCGGCGAGGGAGTCTTCCGAGTCCATGACGTTACGCGTCCCGATGGTCACGCCTCTCTCATGACAAATGTTCGCTCCGGGGATATGGACAAGCCAGATGTGAGCTTTGGCTGGACCATGGGCGCAACACCAGGTGTGATTCGCGCGCCGAACGATAACTACGCGATTGTCGGAAAAGTCGCTGCCGATATCGCAAAGTCAATTGCCAAAGACTGGCACCCAAAGTTCAAGTCTTTAATTGACAACATGGACGAGGGCGAAGCGGCGTTCTGGAAAATCACTTGCTCGACTCCGTCGGGTGTACCTGAATGGAAGAATGAGCCTCGCGTGACGGTTATTGGCGATGCAGCTCACTCGATGACACCTGCGGGCGGAATTGGCGCCAACACAGCTGTTCAAGATTCGGCGCTGCTTGGACGATTGCTGCGTGAAGCTGGCGGGTACAGTCCTGGTGTCACGGCTGCTTATGAGAAGGGGATGAGGGTCTATGCTAGTGAAGCCGTTCATCAGAGTTACTCCATGGCTACGAAGGGTTTTGGAATCACCATCGACGAAGAGACGACCCCAATTGTCTGAAACGTTTAATTGAGGCTACACCATGACGTCAGACTAAGGTTCCTTTCACTTGAAGAGCGAGAGAATATTCAAGGAAGCTTGAAATATGAATAGAAAATACAGATAGATAAACAATATGCATATAAATAGAATATGGCACTAAAAACAAGCAATCGATTGCTCTATTGGGGGCATCGGATTGTGGCACGGTATCGGGAAACGCGGCAGCATTGCGTAATGCTCTGCTTCGTATAAATCACGTGAAAGCTGATGATCTCTGCACAGCCAACCCAGCAGCTCCTTTCATTTCGAATCTGACTGTCAGCAGCACGTTTCACGTCTCTCACCTACCTTCTTCTCTTCATTGTTTCCTACTTGTTTGTTTTGACGTAAATACCATGATTCAGATCACATGATTCTCTTGAGCTGTTGCTCTGTGACCGGTTGATCTCGTACAGAGTCTGCGACAAACCCCTCAAAAGCCTTTGCAAACATTACGAACCTACTCCTGGGCCATTCTCAAACATCATCCGACGCGAGAAAGGGGCAATTTTGATACGAATTGACCATGCGCAACGACAATTGTTCAACGCTGCGAAAGAACTCGACAAGCTCCGATTTCGACGATACTCGTTAATTGACATTAATTTGTAAATAACGATATCGCACTGGTCTCGAGCTTGCCTTCACTCGCCTTTTTCACTGATATCAGTCAGAAGTCAATTCGCCTTCCAACAATCGACACCAAAGTCAAGGTCAAAGCCCAAGTCAAAGTCAATTGCTCAACCGTCGCGATGCTTCGGTCTTGGCGCGATGACGCCTCCAAAAGCGGGAAATGGACCAGCGTCGTAACCGCGCGCCATCGTCTCGTCAAAATTCTTAGCGTTTTCGTCTGTTTCATCTGCGCTCTCACGCTTTGGAAATTCTGGGCAGATCTCTCTGTCGCCTACAAAAGAGTCTCCTCACCAAGCCTCACCCAACCTAACCAAACTCAATCTGACTCTTCAAACCTGCCAAATCCAAATCTTATCTCTACGAGCGGGCCTCAATTTACTGGTCCGACGGAGCAGACGACCAAATTCTGGGAGAACCTTGTTACTGAATTCTACGCAGCGGAACCTCATGGTGATAAGATCAAACCGCCTAACTCTCTATCGCGCGACAAGTTTGATCCTCATGGCTCAAAGGCGCAGATACACACGGATTGGTTGGAGGTATCTGATGAGGAAGTCGAATCACTTAAAGAGAATCATGCAAAGTTTGTGCAAAGTCTTCGACACTTGGCTCCCAAAGTACCGTTCAAACGCAACACCAAGGGCGTTGTTATCACTGCCAGAGGCTCAGCAGTTGGTGTAGCAGCGACAGCCGTACGGATGCTACGACATGTTGGTTCGCGTCTACCAGTTCAACTGTTTCTTGACTCGGCCAGCGAAGCGGAGCATGAACAGTGCAACAACACACTTTCCAGTCTGCAAGTGCAATGCCTGAATATGGACGATTTCTTGAAATTACCCGAAACGACATCCATCAAGCAACCAAAGATTGAAAAGTACCAGTACAAACCTTTGTCGATTCTCTTCTCCAGCTTCCAAGATATCTTATTCCTTGATTCCGACGCCTTTCCTATTCGAAACCCAGATCACCTCCTCACTGTGGAACCGTACAAGAGTCGTGGGCTTGTGACCTGGCCCGACTTTTGGCTGCCGACTATATCGCCTCTCTTCTACAAGATTGCTGGAGCCAAGGCGCCCAACGTTACTATCGACTCCAGAAGTTCAGAGTCGGGAGTTATGCTATACAACAAAGCGAGGCATGCAGACAGTCTCCTACTCGCGGCATACTACAACTTTTATGGACCAAGGTTCTACTACCAACTTCATTCGCAGGGTGCTTGGGGATCAGGCGACAAGGAGACTTTCATGCAGAGCGCGTTGGTTCTCGGCAACCCCTACTGGCAGGTCACAAAGCCAGCTACGCTTATCACCGATGAGAAAATCAACTGGGGGAGCGGTATCTGGCAGGCTGATCCTGAGCAAGACTGGAAGCTGCAAACACAAAAAGGTCGAAACCAAACAATCGTATCTACAAGGAAGCAAAAGGCAAGGATAACTGAGGACGAAGTCAACATTACGAGTACAATGTTTGCCCATCTCAACAGAGTCAAATTCGATACCAGGCATCCAAGTCAGGTACTGCAAGACCTAGTACCTGAGCGTCCTGATGGAACTCTATCGCGACTTTGGGGAGACGATGTGGACAAGATCAAAGACGTCGCTGGATACGATCTTGAAAAGGCCATATGGGAGGAGGCCATCAAGGCTAATTGTGACCGAGAGTTGATGGAGGAATGTGACAAGATACGAAAGTATTACGAGGCAACGTTTTAGATAGGATGAGTCAACGTTCACACGGCCCTAATAATAATATAGATTTATTTTCATTGTCATCATAGCCTACCCAGAATACATATTCATACTCGTTTTACAAGCCCCAAAGAGATGCTTGTCGCTTACTTCTTAGGGGCATACTTGATACCGCTGTCCGGGCAAGAGCTCTTGCTTCCATCAGGCTCAGTAGACACAAACTGACCATCCTGTAGCGAGCCCTTAACATTGAAATGGTACCAAACCTCGCTCAATGAGCCATTAGAGCAGCCGATGGTGACACGAGCACCATGGTGTTCAGCCAAAGCATCCACAATCTCATCGGCAGTGTAAGTCTTTGTCTTGGAAGGCTTGATTCCAGCCTCAGCGAGCCACTTGTACGTAGGAAGAGTCTTGAAAAGTGAGATGGCCTTCTTGACGTAATCGGCGGCTTCAGCGCCGGTCTCGTAGTTGGTGTAGCAGCTTGGCTCGAGGGTGCTGATGCATGTGCCGTGCTTGTTGAACTCGTGCTCCCAGAGAGATTCGTCATTGCCGTCTTGGCTGACCCAGTACTTGTCCATGTAGGACACGGTCTTTTTGCCGAGGAACTTGGTAACGAGGTCCTTGATGTTGGTGTACTCACGGGACTTGTCGCAGAACTGGGGATATGTGCCGTCGCAGTAGTCAGGCCAGAGACCGTGAATGGTCCATGAGTCTATATTGGTTAGTTTACAAAATTGAGACTGTGAATTGTTGGTTGAACGTACCTTTAGGTCCAGCTACAGGGTCGCTATCCCAGAATTGAGTCTGAAGAAGCTGGCCGGCGGGGATGAAGCAGCAAGTGTCTTCAACAGCAGTAGTGTTATGACACGACAGAGGAAGATCCTTTGAGCAAAACTCAGCAGTGGGCTTACCACCAGCGGAGCAAGACTTAGCCTGCACTCCAGCAAGGTAAAGCGCAAGGGGAATGAGGGCCTTGATGAACGACATTTTGAAGCTTATAATTAAGATTGAGCGACAAAAACGAATAGTGTTTACGAGAAATACAAGCGATACTTATAATCGACTACGAAATACACGTGGGAGGCAAGTGAAATGTTTATCCTGTTTAGTGTCGGACAAAGTCGACAGATGAAGCAGTTGTGTACGGAGCAGACAAGGTGGTAACGCTGATAAGCAGCGATCTGTATCGTCAAAGAACCCCACGTGCATTGTATGCCAGATTATTACCAGGACCTTTTGTCGTAGCCAATGAGGAAGCGAGTTGGCCCTTTGCTGGGTGTTGATCGGCGACAAAGGGACCTTTAGGGAAGGGAGATGTTGCAGATGTCGGCCAATGCCGTTTGAAAGGCTTTGTAGCATGAATATGTTGGACTTTCTATAAACTTGCGAGCTTTTACCAATTGATTTGAGAGGGTGAGACGTGTTGTATTGTTGATGGGAGTTGATTGAGATTGAGGGGAGAGATGGATGGATCCTGGTAGGTCAATGCCGATTTATCCGTCAACGGTCAACGGTATTCAATTGGGAATGCGGAATTAGCCATCGTTTTTTGTACTTGCCTATAAAGGTTACCGAGCATCTGAACTCAATTCATTGTGCAGAGATGGCTGGATGACTGCTTAATTGACGGTCGGATGGTCGGGCAGGTCGACAACTGACCTGCGGGAATACGGCTGACAGATCGGACCAGTTTCAGAAGGTCAAGTTGCACCGACTGGCTTGTGGCGGTTGAGGGGACAAAATGATGGTGAATCACTGGTGGCTTTCGGCACTCAATGGTGTCTTGGTTAATTGATGGGCCCTCAGCGATGGCCATTCGCTGATTGGCGATTACCACTTCTGTCCGTCCTGTTATCGGATGGACAAGTGAATCAATCGGCGTCGGAGGTTGCCGCTATCACGGACAGTACCGCAGATGAACTCTCAAGTCAACGGAGTAAATTCATCCGCAATTAGTGCGTCCTTCAAGCGGCATTCATTTCACTATGACCTTCCTTATCTTATCGCACGTCCATCACTGTGTACCTGCATGGTCCTCGTTTGTCCACAAAATTGCAGGAAACATTTCTCTGCAAGATTGGTGACAGGAAAGCATGAACACCAGAGAAACATCACCCGATATCAATTTATAAATGGAAAAGGAAAAAAGCAATTTTCGCTGATCGGTGGCCATGAGGATCATTAGAGTCTAAGTGATATTTTTGGCTTATTGGTGTAGAGAACTTCATCAACCTCAAACACTCTAAACATTTGCACAGCCGCATCATAACCTGGGCCTGTTGGCATCTGCCTTGTATTCAAGATCGGCATTTGCATTTCGCATTGCGCATTGATGCTATCGATAATTGTGTCTATGCACATGTTATTTTAGAAGCTTATCATGTTGGGATGGAGGTTGATGGCTGTCAGATCAGATTCCTCATCTCGAGCAGGCCATCGAAGAAACGCGAGCCTCGAAGCAGCTGTAGATATCGAAGCCATCTTTCCAGCCTCGGGCATTGAGTCTTTCGTGTCCCCAGTAAACAACGCCAAGGTCATGGGTTCGAGCTCTGCATCAAACATTTTGCTGTTCAGCTCAGGGGCAGAGCTGGCCGAAATCCGAAACTCCCCGCCACAGCCGTGAGAAATTCTCCGATCATCTCTAAGCACTCCTCCATCCCTTTTCGGGTACCCAGTTGCGAAGAGTAACCCTCTAGGGCTGAACTGTCATAGATGTAGGGCCGTATACGGATACGTTAAATGATGAGCTCGCTTCAAGGGTGAGCTGCGTGCCGTGCCCACTAGAAACTTAATATCAGATCATGAATGAGTCGCTGTCTTCGCTTGTCGGCAATGGCGGATCATTGTCCCCTTGTCATGACTATTGGGGTTGTACCCAACAGCCAGCGTAGGCACTGTTGGCCCTACGATGAAAGAACTGCGCAACAAGCATCATAGATGGAATAATAGCGTTTACCTATCATCTGAATCTGAGTGATGTCTAACATTAGAAGCATCGCATAATATACAATGCCGTTCTTCCGTCGCAATGGCATTGTCATCAACAATCAACACATAAATGCATGACTGTAGGGTAACATTTGATCTTGACAGAGTAGCATCCTTGAGCCCTTCTTCTCGATTGAGAAACCAACAAGACCAATCGGGCATCCCTTTCGCCAAAATTTCTATTCTCGTCACCAACATCCATAGTTTGTTTTACCATCTCAGGTGAAAACGCAAATGCCACCCTGCCATGATGTGATCGCTCAACAGCTCTGCCTGACAGCTCCAGAGCTGTTCTGTGGCTGCGGGCCGTTTGATGCCCATTGCGCACTAGAAGCTACCCACTGATTTCTGTTTCAACCTCTTCTGGGAAATGTTACCGAGGGAGCAATCAAAACGAGACGGATTGACCGGGGAGAATCCACTTTTCGTCGATCCGGCATTGGTGTTTTGTTCAGGTGGTGGCGTTCTCAGCTAAATGCATTTAAGATTGCGGATGGAGTCCTCAACCAAGTCAACTCACTATCTATAGAAGAAATCACCTGAAACGCATCTTTCTGGAACAAAAACTGAAACTAACTATTCCGAGAAGATCGTGGATTTGCGCCTTGACTCTACGCTTTGGCATAGCGCTTTTCCTACTACGGTAGACGACACAGTATCCTGGTCGTGATTCTCGGCCGTTTTTTGCCTTATGCGTTAGCTGAAGATGCTGGTCAAGGATGTTCATAACAGATCGAGACATGCAATAGCCGAACAATGCGACAAGCTCTAGCCGATGAGTTGATTCAACATGCATCAAGACCAGCGAAACAGCATGTGATTTGCAATCTCATTATCATGCATACAATTTCAACACTGCAGTAGTGTCTTCGCTCAACCCCTGCCGGCTAAATTTGGAAGAAACAAACAAACGTCAAAGCCCTTCACCGTCACCACCAACCTACGGTAGAACCTCATGAAACGTCTGAGCGGCGATCGGATTGACACTAGGTCATGGCTCAAACCCCTGGACCCGAGTTGACCGAGCGAGCTCTGTCGTGCTGACCAGCATCAGTGCTCAAGTTCCTGTCACTCATGACTCTCGTCGTGAGAGCTCAACTCAGCTTAAAAGGAAGCTCATCGCCGGCTTCAATGTCTTGTTTCTTTTCCAGCATCAGCAGTCGTTCTATCCTGTTTTTTCCTATCATCTCTCTTTTCTTTTTTGTTTCCTTATTACTTTCGTTTCAGAGTTTCTCTTAGTCACTCGCTACTATTATCAACCACTCTCGCTTTACAAGCTCAAACAACTATAACAACTACTACAAATCTTTATTTTTTATTATCATCATTCCAACACTCGTTTAACGCAATGCGTTTCTCTGCTGGACTCATCCCTGCCTTGGGAGCTCTTGCTTCGCTGGGCGAAGCAACTCCTACTTTCCTCGGTGGTGGAGCATCAGGCTCTGTTGGCGGCGAGATCTCAGGTGGTGCTGATGTCCATCTCGGAGCTGGAGCCGGCGGTAGCGCTGGTGCTGGTGCAGGAGCCGGCGCAGGAGCTGGAGCTAGTGGTCACCTCGGCGGTAGCCTCAGCGGTGGAGCCTCCGGTCATATCGGAGGTGAAGCTGGAGGTGAGGCCGGAGCTGGAGCTGGAGCTGGAGCTGGAGCTGGTGCCGGCGGAAAGGTCGGTGCCGGCGCTGGTGGCAAGATCGGCGGTGAAATCGGTGGTGAGGTTGGCGGCAAGATTGGTGGAGGTGCTGGCGCTGGTGCTGGTGCTGGCGGAAGTGCTGGCGGCAAGGTTGGTGGTGAAGTTGGTGGTGAGGTTGGCGGTAAGATCGGAGGAGGTGCTGGCGCCGGAGCCGGAGCCGGTGGAAAGATCGGTGGTGAAATCGGCGGTGGTGCCGAGGGTCACATTGGAGGAGGCGCTGGTGGTAAGATTGGCGGAGGAGCTGGAGCTGGCGCCGGTGGCAGCGCCGGTGGTCACCTTGAGGGCGATATCAAGGGTGGCGCTGGGGGTAAGATTGGAGGTGGTATTGGAGGTAAGATCGGAGCTGGCGCTGGTCTTGGTGCTGGCCTTGGTCTCGGCGGTCTTCTCGGTGGTGGTATCGAGTGGAACGCTGGCGGTGGTGCTGATTGGCATACTGGAACTTCCTGCAGCATCGGCAACGCCTGGAAGGATCACATCCTCTTCCAGGGCATCTGCGCTCCCGAGACTTCGACTACTCCCGCTGTCAACCTCGGCCTGAACCTTCCCAGCTGCCAGATCACTGGTGACATTGGCTTTGCTTGCGGTGCTGACTTCCTCACTACCCCCAACGTTCGTGTTGGTCTCGGTGGCATCTCTGCTTACATCGAGATCGATCTCTCTGCTTCCGCTGCCGTCCACCAGTCCGTCGAACTCTTCGCTGCTCCCAAGCTTGGTATTGCTATCCCCGGTCTTGACGCTGAGCTGAAGGCTGCCATTGAGGCTGCCATCGCTATCGATCTCGTTGTCGGCTGTGGTAAGGCTATCGATCTCTCTGCTGGTGTCTATGTCAAGTTCCCCGAGTCTGCCTACGTCGATATCTCCCTGCTCACCAAGGAGGTCATCCACGCTTCTCTTGAGGGTCTCGTCACCAAGGCTCTCCCCGTTGGCGTCGGTGCCGATGTCGAGCTTGGTGCTGGTATCGATCTTCAGCTTGGTCTCCGTCTTCGTTCTGAGCTCAGCATTGGCGGCGGTCTCGAGATCCCTGTTCTCGGTCTCGATGGCAACGCTGGTGCTGATATTGGCTTCGGTGCCGGTGTCTGGTTCTCTCTCTTCGACTACACTGCTACCATTGGCGGTGGTGCCGGTGTCAGCGCTGGTATTGATGTCACGGGTGAGTTTGGCTGCAACCTTGGTCTCGCTATCGACAAGAAGTTCGACTTCAGCGGCGGTCTCTTCGGTCTCATCCCCAACCTTTCCGTCGGTCTCGCCAAGGGTATCAAGTCCACCTTCTCCCAGAAGACCCGCGGTACTTGCGGCAGCTTCATCGGCCACTTCAAGAAGGGTGGCTTCATCGGCGGTCCTACCATCTCTGCTTCCGGTGCTATCACTGCCACTGGTGGCGCCTCTGCCGACATCACTATTCCCGCTGGCGTCACCCACTCTGTTGGGTTCTCCGGCTCCATCGGTGTCCCTGATGTTTCCGCCTCTGTCGACATCCCTGGTGCTTCTGGTGACCTCACTGGCTCCGACTCTCTCCCCGTCGCTACCACTGGTGCTGAGATCCCCTCCGACTCTGCCTCATACGAGGCTCCCGCTGTTACTGCCTCTGGTGATGCGACCGGATCTGTCGAGCTCCCTGCTGCTACCGATTCCGTTGAGGTTCCTGCTGGCTCTGCTTCTGGCGATGTCACTGTCTCTGGTGCCATCCCCACTGGACCTGAGGGCGTTCCCACTCACACCATCCCTGCCGGCGGCGATGTCACTGCTATCTTCGGTACTCATACCGCTGGTGCCACTGTCACTGTCTCTGGTTCCGAGGGCTTCACTACTTACATCTCTGGTTCTACTGGTTTCACTACCGTTGTGTCTGGCTCCGAGGGTTACACCACTGTTCTCTCCGGCTCTGAGGGTGACTTCACTACAGTCGTCTCTGGCTCTGAGGGTTTCACCACTGTAGTTTCCGGATCCGAGGGCTACACCACTGTCGTTCCCGGCGACTCACCTACCGCCACTGGTGGTTCCGACTACAACCTTCCCTCAGCTCCCGCTGGCGGCCACTCTGGTGCTACTTCCGCTGGCAATGTTCCCGCTGAGTCTGGCAGCCTCCCTGAGAGCACCGGATCCGCCGACTCGGACAAGCCTGCTGTCACCACTGGGTCTGGCTCTGATGCTGAGGAGACGTCTGCCCCTGCTGTCACTGCCGCTCCCGATGCTTCCGGCATGATCACCAGCACCATCCGCGAGACTCACGTCTACACCATCACCTCTTGTGCTGCCTCTGTCATCAACTGCCCTGCTTCTTACACTCAGAAGATTGTCACGCAGACTGTCATCGAGCGCACCACCGTCTGCCCTGCCACTGCCACTGCTGTCCCTGAGACTCCTGTTGAGGGTGGCAACGGTTCCAACCAGGGCGGTGACTCCAAGCCTGGTGAGGGTTCTGACAACGGTAACAGCGGCTCTGCTCCCGCTCCTACCTCTCCTCCCGATGCTGCTAAGACCACCATCGACCTTGCCACCATCACCCAGGACGTTACCACCATCGTTCCTTGTACCAAGTTCGTCACCAGCACCTTCGTTGCTCCTACCACTGTCCACGCCCCTGCTGCTCCCACGGTTACCATCATCCACGGACATACTGGCCAGGCTCCTCAGCCTACCGGTACCCAGCAGCCTGGTGCCTTCACCACCCTCACCCGAGTCCCGGCTACTGCCACCGACTCTGGTGCCTCACCCACTGAGGGCTCTGAGCAGCCTGCCAACCCTCAGGCTCCCGGTAACACTGGCCCTGGTGCCCAGCCTACCTACAACGTTCCCTCAAACGGAACCATCCCTGGAGGCAAGCCCTCCCCCACTGACCAAGTTCCCGTTGTTGCTGGAGCTTCTCTCGTCAGTGTTGGATCTATGCTCCTCGCACTTCCTATGGCCCTTGCCTTTGTCATGTAAATAGCTTAATACCGAAAGCACTTTGGCTTTCAACAGATAGAACGTAATTCATATGACTTCGAAAAGTTTCTTTTTATCTTCAAGATCCTTCAGCCTTTTGACTCTTGTGACTGCTTGCCTTTGATATCGTTGCCTTTGATCGCTGAACAGTCTCTTCGCTCCTAGCTCTTTGGTGTTTTTATGATAGTCTTCTGTGACATGCGTCTAGTTGTTTGACAAGTCGATTGATCTTTGTCAGCTACTCTTATTCGACCAATACTGCCTATCAAGATTTTGTTGTTCTCACGTTGTCCATTGCCAGCTCGCCATGGCCCACGGACTGGATCACCGATGCTCATCTGCGCAAAAGTGTTCTGAGCCAACTTGACTGCTTGGTTAGCTATAGAGTCAAACAAAGTATGCTTGATAACGAGGCGTGGTGGCGTTGTATATCGCATTCACTGTCCATATTGAGTCGGACGGTTTGACAGTCGACCATCAGTTGCAGACAATTATGTTACACAACCGAGACAGTGCAGTCAGAAGAAGTGAGTCTCAGTGACACCGTACGCCAGCCTTCGTAAAGTCTTTCTTCCAACAAATATGCAGCATCACCTAGCATCAAGATAAGTACCATGAAGCTACGAAAACAGGATCAATACCCAAGCCAAAGTGCACTTATGAGCGATGGGAACTGGCCAGAATACCCTCGGGCGCTGCAGCGGCGTCGTGGAGAATAATAATTTTATGGAATTAGTTGAAAGACTGAAATCATCACCGGAACGCCTTTTTTCGTGTATTGCCCAAAGGCTCAAACCGCCAATCCGTTCCGTGTATGCTCATCTCGATGACCTAGCCCTTGACACATGCACCACAGTTTCGTTTTTGACCATGATGCCCCCAACACCCGCTGGATGTTCCAGATTAGCCGTACTACCGGGACCAGTCACAGTAGCAATGTTTCCATGTCGCTGATCTTCGTGTTCGAACTCTGAATTGAAAGATTCGCTCCCGCTTGGCTCGCTTCTGGCGAGCTCGTGTGTAGAGCTTGACTCGTCCTTCCCTATAGTTCCGAGACGAATTGAGTGCTTTGTTTGACTTCGACCATAGTTGCTGCCGAAGTTGTTTGATCCGGATCTGATCGATGATACGGGGTTCGTGCACGTGAAGAGATAGAGGCAGGCTGGTCGGATGATGGGAAGACAGGCTGGAAAGGATTAGTGTGAGGCAGGCATGAGAGGTCCGAAGGTGATACTGACTGGATACTGTCACCAAATTGACCTCGACTGATGCCCAAATAATGACGGGAGCCAATTGCCATGTCATGTCGACTGACTTGTTGTCGAATGATGCTGACACACTGACAATGACAAGACCAGCTACGCAAACCCTGGAAGACGTATTAGCACGGAGTCATTGGTGAGTATGGCGAGATAGATCCTACAGAATACCGAACATGAACATGAAGATAATCGCGGTCTTTTGCAGGGTCGGGAGCTGAAGCTTCTGAATCTGGACGATGGGCAGGATCAAGATGCCGACATCTATTAGAACGTGCGCAAGCACAGTACCAAAGAAGAAGTCGCTGCTCTTTATGGCGCAAGTAAAATGTTCCACTGTAGGATCCCAGAACGCCCGCACGGGGTAACAGTGAAATGTCGTCAGAAATGTCTGAGGTAATGTGAGCTTAGGCCTCTTCATCCCTCAAGGTTGCTTACACGAACGAGAATCCAGAGAATGGAGCAGACCAATAAGACCGAGACGAAGATCTGAATGTTTGCGACACGGAACATGCGCCAGTAGAAGGAGAGGATGGAGATCTTTGCGAAGAAGAGGGTGAAGGCGTAGAAGTGTTCCATTATGAAGAGATATTTCTTGGTGGTGTAATTGGCTTCGGTAAAGGTCATACCCTCTACGTCCTTGGCGTGCAACCCGAAGCCATGGTGAATCCCTTATGAGAAGTCAGCAATTGTCGTTGTCGAAGTCGAGGAGGGGTCGTACAGATAGGCAATACAATGCCCCAGCAAACAGCAGTGACCTTGATTCTGTTAGCGATAGTCACAAGTAGTCGCGTTTCCATCAACATACATAACTGGCACAGGCAAAGTAATCATCCCACCAGAACCGGATCCTCGTAATTCTTCTGCTGACAATGCGTAGGATAAGAAAGATGGTCGCAGCTGCAAAGGTAATGTACTCGGCCGCCCAAAGATCAGGCTGCCTCGACCGCATTCTGGTATATCTCGTGCAGCGTCAAGAAGTAAAAAGACAATTGAAGTCCCCTCGATTAGCGAAAAGCAAGCTGGATGTGGAACTCCCGGGATGATATACGTCTGCCGACCATGTCAATGAGCACCGTCGATTATTTCATGCGGCTAAGAGCCTTGTAAGGATGCCGCGCGAGACCAAGTCTCGATCCAGGGGTAGAATGCTCCGACAGAGTAAGGTTAAGCCATTACTGGAAGGTCTAGGCTGTGTTATGCGTGGAAATTGAAGAGCAAAGACCATCTGGGAGGAGTCTAATGGATAAAGAATTGTTGAGCCGTTTACTAAACTTGGCGATCGGAACATGTGCAAGCACGTAGAGTGGTAAGCAGCCACAATTGACCACGGACCGTTTAGCATATTGAAGACGGACGGGGTTGCATCGTTACGGTGAAGACAAGACGAGGTGTGCCAAGAAGAGAAGCACTTGTTTCATCCTTGACATTCGTAAGGAAGTCAGACCGGAAATGCCGAGTTATTGTTGGTCATTGAATGCCGACTAACCCACTAGGATCCAAGCCCCAGGTTCCAGAACAAGGATTCTCCATGATCTCCCAGCTTATTCATCAGGATTGGGGGCATCTCATTTGACAGAGCTCTTAGTAGTGCAACACCCCAGTTGAAGCGGCTGATGCGATCCGGCGTTTAGCTTCAAACTCTATTGTCCAACTCGAGTTTGAGCCTTTGAACCGTCCGTCGCCGTTTTCCCATCGTCTCTTGGCCTAGATTGTTTCAAAATTCCACCGTTCACTTAGTGTCGACCTCGCCATTGTCGCGTGATTTGGTCTGTGTTTACTGGTTCATCGTTCCGGGTCGAGACCCAACCGACGGTTTGGGTGTTGAGATGCTACCCTTGCCCTGCTCGTGCTGAAGGTTCACTAGCTTTTGGGCAGCTTTACAGGGGCCGGCTTTTTCAGGGCGAGCGCGCTTGGGGTTAATATTGCAGTCACACAGTCCAATCCAGTGACCTGAACGTCTTGGATAAAGTCTGAAGTGCACTGACGTGGAAGGGAACGCGTGTCGGCCATTTAAAAGACTCGGTAGTGCTTAACAGGAGTTAATGTTCCGGCACCTACATGTTGTTGGCTTGGTTGGATATTCCTGATATCACATTTTCGCTTCTCTCTTTACAGCAAAAGCAGGTTATCGATCCCAAAAAGCAATATTCAGGCATCAAGCCAGAATAATTTAGGTTCCGAGTACAAATGCCCATGCCTCTGCCCAGGAGGAACGTTGGCCGACGTCAGGGATCAGGCTGGGGCCTGTCGATCATTTCCAGGGCCCATGCTCGGCATCAACACGCGGAGGCGCCGTTCTGTTACCAATTTATTAACACGGGACGATCAAGAATACATACGTTGCAGTACGTGCTCACGGCAACAGACGTTGAACCATTCGGTCCTCTAGCTCCATCGTACAAAAACCCAATCGGAATAAATCGAGGCCAACTATTGACACTATTGATCCTCTAGCCAAGTCCAATTTGAGATCGAATTGGGACAAATTCGTTATCTTAGAGAAATAAATCCTGCGTATAGTCAACGTAAACCTTGTACCTGGTGACGCGGAGAACTGCTTCCCTACCTCCCTAGCTTCCCCAGTTTCAATACCGAGGTTCGGCATATGAAGTTGTCAGATATGACAGGGAATTGTTGAAGATGTTTCGTGTGGAGATTGGGAAATGTTTTATGACAAATGAGAATCAGATAAGGCAATGACTTGCATTTTTCAGCTGAGCCTATTCAAAAACCCATATCGTATTTATAACCGTGTAATGAAATTTCCTTCCAACAAGATTTACCAGGTTCGCCATTTAGTGACAGCGAAAGGTTCACTAGTCAACGATGGTCGACTTTCTAGCCCGCAAGCTAACATAGCCAAGATAACAGCTAATCGTAGTCGCAATTTGCTTACGATGAGGTTTCATTCTCGTCGATCTTCCTTAGTCGAGGATTACAAAAACATTGTTTGTGCGTGGTCAAAAGGGGCAGGGCACACAATCCCCCTCCTCATCGTTACATCAACAAAAACCCTGGATGTGCCAACTGCAACATACTCATCGTGCGCCAAGCGACACTTACTGCCGCGGTATCCTTTAAACTTTATCATAGACTCCACAAAGAAGCAGATGCCTGATTCATGGCGGGTGTAACGGTGAGGCTATACCCGCGTTTCCCCGTCAGTCACGGCTGGCATATGATCGAAAGTTATCTCCTGAGCAAGGACAAGAATTGCAGTGATGATCATTACTGTTATTGGTCCGTTTAGCAATCCTTGTGCAGCTGATTTACCTGAGGCTGAGGAAGGTTATTGTTCAAAGCTTCAAGCTCAAACCACCTGCTGGATACCGTTAGCAACATCAAGACTTTTGTTGAGAATCTATCGTGCTCTTTTCTAACAACTGTGTAACTAAGAGAGTTATCGCGGTGAAGATGTATGTCTCAGTTCGTCAAGAAGACTGCAGATTAGAGTCCATAGGACATCATTCCGAGGGGTTCACGGACTGTACTCACGAGCAGCTGATATAGGTTTTTGATACGGCTATTGGCTTACATACCAATAGCAACAAATACAGTCCGAAACCTTTGAGTTGAATGGTGCCATGCAACAGTCACATGCAACCTTTGGCGTGTGAGCCTGTATCATGTTCCTATCCTCAGTACTGCCAACAATTCGAGGTTCTGAGAGTCTGTTCCCATGGCTTGCAGTTAACTTCTCTAGTATTATTTTCTGAAGCCCATATAATATATCGTATCTTTTATGGATTGCCCAAACCACAAGATACGACTCGGGACTGCCAGCACAGATACCAAAGGATACAGTCGTCCTTATCCTTTTTAAACGAGCAAAGTTAATCCTGGCATAAACTCTTCTGAAAATTGCAGCTCATGTTACATGGACATTTGATGGTGATGCTGACTTCTAACCATGACATGCAAGCCTGGAACGTATACGAAACTAGAAGTGTTTAATTTCATTTCCGTCATCCGGTTAGTTACCGAACAAACTTATATGCCTTGATCTTGAACCCTCGGCCAGATATTCAACTGTAATCTTACCCATGCGTCACGGTATTCGACAGTCAGCACCATATGGTTTGGAAGCGCTCATTCCGAGATTTGCTTTGATGTCTCTACTCGTAGTTATGAGCTTTCAATGAAACATTATGGTAAATTGATAACCAAGAATTAGTTCCATAGTTATTTCTGAAGTGTATCGAGTCCTCATGCTAGCTGAGAGCTGAAGCCTGCCCCGACCTTGCCTTTGTCCTCCTTGAATGGATTACGGACTACCAAAATAGATAAGCTTTCACGACTCGAAGAAGTAGACTCAACAGCTGAGACTGAACTCATGACCTTCTGGTCAATCTAGAACGACGGCGGCTTGCGTGGAAATACAGGCTAACGATCTGGAGGTGCTGGCGTGATGCAAGTCCTTG
Organism: Fusarium phyllophilum; assembly: GCA_013396025.1. Classification (NCBI taxonomy): domain Eukaryota; kingdom Fungi; phylum Ascomycota; class Sordariomycetes; order Hypocreales; family Nectriaceae; genus Fusarium; species Fusarium phyllophilum. Next base: position 147,424 of record JAAOAQ010000144.1, on the reverse strand, counting down.
ATCCGGGTTAGTGGATTTCTGCGATCAAAAATACTTCTTCTTGTACGTAAAATCGGCTCAAGAGGAAGTACCATTTATCTTAAGCTTAAGATCAAAATCGCCGGCTCAGCTCCCATATTTGCGCTACTGCAAGTCTGGTACCCAATTAGACAACGTTCTTCCAGACCGAGTCCACGTCTGGTTATTTAGAGGCACAATACCCAATATCTTTGCCACTAAGTCAACATCTCGCGTTGACTATTGTCGATAGATCACTACTTTATCACTAGTCGGCCGAAAAGGGCCCAAGTACGATCTTGGAAACCCAATTGAGGGTTCAGCTGCTCAGTAGATGCCGTAGCTGGGGCATTTGGGTTGGTATACTGAGACAGATCAACTGGTTCTGGATTGTCTTGTACTGGTCTGGACCATGAGGCCTCTTTTGATCTGTTAGATATAAAACCTGGGTACCGCGAAGTTATTCGAAGAGCCCACTCATTCAAACTTCTTTCTGGCCATTTCTTGCACTTTGACCTTGTTGTATAGGATCTCCATAGAAAGTCCCATAACAATAAATCTTTGACATCGTTGTCTCTTCTTTACTCCAACCATGCCTGCTCCTCCTCGCCCCAGCCGTGGCAGACCCCCCGCCTTTTCCAAACAGGACGAGGATCTCTGGAACGCCTATACCAAAGCACTCCAGACAAAGTTCTTTAGCAATCTTGACACAAAGAATGAGACCTTTTGTGCTGCTCCCATCGGGATGATGGGCATTCCTGCTGGTGGCAATATCCCTCAAGAAATCACCAACAAAGGGGTTTATGACATTGGCGATGTTGCCATACAATTGGACGCTCCTGCATTCGATGCTAAGACCAAGAAGTACTCTCAGCGGCTTCAAGAGTAAGGCGCCCTTCACGATATTGATCTCAATGATATATAACATGAAATTTAGAGTTCTAGGGGCTGTAAGGCTCGGACAGAATCGAGATAGGGGTGCCGAGAAACGATTGAACGACATCCAAGCAAAAGTCAGAAAGCTCAATTCAGAACATGCAGAGCTGAGCAAGAGAGTAATGGAGAGTTACGCAGCAGACGAAGATAAAGACAACATGACTTTCGGACAGTGGGTTCCAAGAAATGTAAGATAACTGTACATTCCATTGAATCCCTCCTATGTAGACTAAGGCATTAATAACTTATCGGGCGTGCAGTACCCGAGCTTTGACTCTTTATCTCGAGAGAAGCAAGCCGCCGCTGCCACTGAAGCATCTCTAACTGCTCAGATTGCCGGACCTGGGGCTGATCAGCTCAACAGACAGAAGCAGAGGGTGTCTAACGCTAGTGAACTGAATAGAGACTATCCTGGTCTCAACATGCCATGTGCCCTAAGCTTTGGCAACATCACCAACGGTTCTTCTGACCTCTCTCAGGAGAGTGATAGGCTGCCGAGACCTACCTATACCATTGAAAGCTCTTACAGAGATACAGTCGGTAACTGGATCAGGGACGCTGGTGGCGAGAACAAGCTGAACTTGACCTTCAACATCAATGATGCCAAGTCAGAGAATTGGGACAAGTTTGGTTTCGCGAATGTGAACGCCAATCCGGGCTTCACGTGTTTCTTCAAGGCGAGCTACACCCAGGATCATCAGATGAAGGAGGACTTCATCACGGCTCAGAAGGCTGGTTCCGAACTCTCAGTGCAACTGTCAGCGGCCGAAGCGGGCGTATTCACCGTCAAGCCAGGTGATTGGGATGTGCCCAACATCATGGAGGAGTACCGAGACTTTCGACCCGAAATAGCTCGTGAGATTGGTCCTGCGGCCAGAGTTGACCAAGTCATTCTGGCTTACAAAGTCGTCATGAAGCTGTCCTTGCAAGCTAATCTTGCCGAGCGTGTCTATGATATAACCCAAAAGGCCAAGAATACTGGCGGATCAGTGAGCTTCTTTGGATTGGAGGTTAAGTTTGGGGGAGGAAGTAAGGACGAGGTTAACATTTCGGGCTCATCTATTGAAGTCCGCAAGGATCTTGGATACCCTGTCCTATTGGGCGCGAAGGGCAAGAAACTTCCAGCTCCTCTGACTGGTCGCTAGTTGGATATGTACAAGCAATGAGAGGACTGTCGAATGGAACCCCCTATGTCTGGAGGAAGGTTTCTCGTACTATACACTATGTGCAGGAATGAATACAAATACAAAGCTGTTCGAGAGTATAGTATCTGACGTTGGACAGATTAGGTAACAGATTTTGTCCCATCTCAGTACTCTCACCAGTGACGTGATTCGCTGACTCAGTATCACGCATCGACGTATGAGTCAATCAGCAAATGCTGCAGATGGAAAACAGATTGACCTTGAGCTGGTCAAAAACAAAGTTAGCCAAAAAGTTTCAGTCACCCGCGACCACATGGAGGAGCAAGACCTTCTTCAGCAGCTCGAGAACACGGCATTCACCTGCTCATCTCTCATTCGTTTGAGCGGTGGCAGCGCCAACTATGTCTACCGAGGCATTCTTATCCAAGCCATGCTCACCAGAGACGATGCCTGGGATATGGAGAGTGTTATCGTGAAATATTCACTTGGCCATGCACCCGGAAATACCGGGTTCAAACTCGACTTATCACGCAGCGTATGTCCACATCTGATCTCATTTCTCAAAAGCCAAAGAGCCGATGTGCATAAGCTAGACAATGGCTGCCCACCGACCTCATTCTCTATGCAGTCTATCGAGAATACAACACTGGAGTAATTGAATCAGTCATCGCTGGTAACTATGAAAGTCAAGGTCCCTGTTACGTATTTACTACATCTCAATGCTCATAGAGGCATTGCGTTACTGCAAGACTTCCGCCATTCGACGGACATAGCATCTTTCATACGTTCAACAGAACTGAGTGACTTGTGGACGCAGTCCCAGGCATTGACTATCAGTCAAGAAGTTGGACACTGGCTGCGTCACTTCCATGAATGGGCCTCAGAACCTCAACAAGCAGACTTCAGAAACAAAATTGGGTGCAACGGGCCCATGCAAAGACTCAAGCACAAGGTTACCTACGGCGCATTCATCGACGTCTTGAAGAGCTTTCCCGATATCCTGGAAAAGAACTTCGGGGTTTTGGAAAGGGTCAAAGAACGAGCAGAACTCGAGCTTCATGGTCTGACTAGTGGTAGGGGTGGACCAGATCGAGGTATGATCCATGGAGATTGCTGGATGGGAAAGTGAGTTACAGGGACGCTTGAGTCGACGTATGCAGCGAAACTGATTACTACCTAGTTTTCTAATATCGAAATACCCTCCAGCTACAATCGGCCGTGATACAGCTACAGACATCATCTTCATTGACTGGGAAATGTGCCAGTTTGGCCATCGTACATACGACTTGGGGCATATGATAGGCGATATGTATGAGGCATATCATTTTCACGACTCCAATATCGCTTTGACGATGATGAGAGGGTTCATTGACGGTTATGGGAAGGTTGACGACGAAATGGCTTTCCGAACGGCTATTCACACTGGCGTGCAGCTTCTGGGCTGGTACAATCGCCGTGCGCCATTGGATGCCGTGAAAGGGACTGAAGAACAGATTTCGAGTGCAGCAAAGACCTCAACAAATCTTATTATTAATGGCTGGGAGCGGGAAAAGCAGTGGTTTCAAGGTACCTCATTGGCACCTTTGTTTCATCCTGGTACATAGCTAGGTCGCGGCATTTGTCAACATGCCCGTTACCCTAAGCGACCACCAAAGAGCATGCTTATCAGCCTAAAATATAAGCCTTATAGGATTACCGTCTAGGTGTGAAACAGGGAATCAAAAGTTTTCCGCTTACACGATCAATGCCCTTCTGCTGATGCATGTGATAAGACGGCGCAGTCCAGCTCGCGCAATGAGCCCAACGCGGTTTAGCGCCGTATTTCAGTGGCACTGCTCTGTGACAGCCTCCACCTCGATCAATGTTCCCCATTGGGAATAACGTCATGTAAGAAGCCCAACATGCGACAGAGGGTTAAGTATAAGACATGTGCTGTGCCCAGATGAAATTCACCAGACAAATAAATCTAAGAGTTAAATTCATCAGCATTATATTGTTCTCTGTCTTCAATCATCAACCCTTAGTCAGTATGTATCCCCATCAGCTTGACTATCAACAACGGGCCTTACCAGTGGAATTACCGGCTGAAACAGTCCCTCAATACGACTACACATATCAGCCAAACCGTCATATCTACCTTTCACAAATCCTACCTCCTTCGCCTCCCTTGGAACGACAAGCGCTATCTCCATCACGCCCCATTCTCATCCCTTCAACCTCAATCACGGGCTCACTGGAAGTAACTCCACCATACCACCGAGCTTACCCTCCTATCCTCAGCTCCTATGGCATCTCTTCAAAAGAGTTTATAGCCATCATCGATGCTCTCAACATCGCTCTCGCCGAACCAGCACCATTCAAAGCAATGGAGGTCGCAGGCGATGGTCTCGGTTTCGTCCCCAACGAGATAGCCCAAGGCGTTTCCTTGGGTCTTGGATTGGCTGCGGGTACTGGAACTGCTGCTACCGCATATTTTCGAGAGAGAAAGGTGCTCGAGAGAGTAAATCGTGATATCTTCGCGCCAAAGGGCTTGGTGATGAAGACGATAAAGGATGAGGAAGTGATGCAGCGACTCAACACCACGGCCAAGAGTCTCGATCCACTACAGCGGCTACAAGAAATCTCATCGCATGTTGAAGTTTTGTCTTTTGACGTTGAGCCACCAGTCAGACACTCCAATATGCTGGATCGCATCAGCGCAAAACAAGCAGCCATCAAACAAGCCGGCAAGGAGAAGAAAAAACACAAGAAACAAGAAAAACGTCTTCAGAAGCGCGAAAAGGCAGCTGATAAGTTTGATCGCTCTATTGATTCTATCGATGAGCAGTATAACTCTGACGTCGAAAGCCGGATTGAGATCGAGGCCAAGATCGCGAGATTAGAGGATAGGATCTCGGAGATAAACATCAAAGCCGAGGAGAAACTTATGGAGTCAAGTGAGAAGAAAGTTGGTGAGATTGAAAAGAGACGAAGAAAGGACTTGGAAGAGGTTGAGAAGGATCGTGCCAGGTTGATGGAGAAGCATGGCAAGGCTATTGCTAAGGTGAGCAAGAAGGCAGAGAAGAAGGACGAGATAGATGAGAAGAAGGTGGCTAAACTGGAATGGATCATGATTCGAACTATTTAGACTATTTTCTTTGTATCGCCATATAGATGTACATGTCACTTGATTAGAATTATGCTCGATGTCTTCCATTCTCGTCTTCTCCCAATCTCAAATCCATGCGTCCCAGCAATGACCCCGTTCATGATCTCTTCAGCCCCTTCCTCCTCTGCACTGCCCTTTTCGAAGTTCATACTTGCTATTTGCAGCGGAAAAATGAATAGTAATGATTCCGTGGTGTGTGACTCGTGTCCAAGACACGACGCTGCCAGTTGGCATATCTCAGTGGCAATTGCCTTCCTGGCTACTTTTCGATCTTCGAGAATAGCTGGAATTTCGGCCACGAGAGGAATGTTGAAGAAGGCGCAGAGGCCTGTCATGCAGAGTATTATTGCTCTTTGTAATGCAAGAAGAGCTTTGTGTCTGACCGGGTGGGAAGTGCTGTCTTGTGTTGAAGTGAGAGGCGAGCCAGTGAGAGGCCGAGGGTGCTGATAGAACTGTTCCCAGTCTTCTAGATTGGACAATGTAGTCTCGACTCGCTGTCGAAGCTCTTGAAAGAAGTCGTTGTCAACTTCACCTCTTTCTACCCTATCCATGTCATGCAACTGGCCGGGAACTCGGGCAAAGATATCGTGCAAGGCATCACTAGCTGTCTTGGGTACGGTCTGCCACTCTGGTAGTGTGAGATAGCAATGCTTTCTGTTTATCAGTGCGCACAATATCTATGCTAGTCAGCGATGTTCCATGCTGGGACAAGCGTTGCATACTATCTCGAACCGACATTGTCTGAGGAGTTCCCTTTCCAGGACTGTTTGGTGTCTCCATGGTCCTCTCAGCTTGACCTTCGATCAACGATTTAGTATGGACTCGGGTATCATGTTGCATCACAGAACTTACCAACTGAGTTATTCCCTCGTAGTGCTTCAACCATCCCATCTTATCAGTAAAGACGATGTTCTCAAACATGCACAAACAAATCACACTCGCAAGCGTATCCCATTCGAGAACGGCGGTTGAGCTCGCCAGATCGAGCTGCACTCTGTTCAAAGCCTTCACGTATTCTCTACTCCCGAGGTCAAAGATTCGTTTGTCACCGTTCGTTTTGCCAAAGTACACTGCTGCTAATGCTCGCACTGCAAGACTTCGGGTAGAATCTGACAATGTGATGGATTCGAGATTGGCCATCAAGGGCGTGACTTCATCGATCCGCGATAATAGGTGAGCATGAATCACGGCGTCTTGATGCAGTAACAGTGGCGGCGGACGCCAGATCTGTCGTTCAGTGGCCTTAGGAGACGGGCTGGCCAGTTGAACCTGGAGCTGGTTGTCCTTCATAGGCGATTTATCTTTGGAGAATCGCGCCGTCTCATCAACAAACTCGCCGTATGTGACATAGCCTTCACAAGCTATCCCAGCTTTCTCACATCGCTGACAATGCGGCTTGCTTTGATCTACATTTCGCGTCAGTGAGCGCGACTCTCAAAGCGACAACCATAAAACGGTACCGCATTTTACGCGTCTTCGCTTGCACGTCCTACATGCTTTACTGCGACCTCCGCGATTAACCATGGCGATGAGTTCGGGCTTGCTCAGGCTGACTGTCCATCGACGGGCTCAGGATGAAATGAGGGGACATGTCAGATGGGATTTGCCAAGATTGCGCCACAGATGAGTCGTCATCATCCTTGGTTTGGGCGCGGCGCAGTGATAACCAGCTCATGGCCATATCTCTTGGCCTTCCGAACTAGAGAAGGATTGTCTTGGTTTGCGGCCGCAGGCACTGACAGTTTCGCATAAAATGAGGCGCGCCATAGGGGACCGAGACGTGTCTCAATTGGCTTCACACTCAGCGGCGTGACGCAATTGAGGCCGCGGACACCAAAGACCGTGAAGCAAGATAAGAGTATATCAGTATCATTTATTGCTCAGTATGACCCTTCAGGAACAGGATTGAGTGGCTATGGTGTCCGAACTACAAATTAATTTGTTCAATAACCGAGTAAGCATCACAAGTTCAATTGAGTTCCAATTGGGGCCTAAAGATGGAGCTGCGCGAAGAGTCATTATGCTCTTTGCAATAGAGAGCACATTACCCTTTCACAAGGCCAGTATATGCTGCAGAAATAACTATATGATCTTGAATTGATCCTCGAATCGATGTTACCTATGTACAGACAGATCTCAAGATCTTCATCTTGTCCATCTCATCTCATCTCAGCCCTACCCTACGGCCCCCAAGATCACGAACCAACGCCCACTACCGTTGACTCCCGACGTTGATACCGTCCCCTCCTCTCCTCTCCGCCCCGCCGCCCTGTTTTATCCCCTGTAGGTAATTATGGTCCCACCAATGACCACCAGCTGCCAAGTTTTTAGGCACGTCCTTCCAATCCATCGCCGCCAGAGCATCCATTTCATCATCCCCTGCCAAGCCATCACTGGAAATTAAGCAATGAATTGTACTGCGGGGCTCACAACCTCCATCGTTTCAATCAACACCAGGATCATGATCAGATCAGTCAGTCAATTCAATTCAGTTCAACCAATTCTCTAGATGCCCTTCCTGATTCTACCGCAACTCCAAGTGATCCTGAATTATCCACAGGTGATATGTATGCTGTGCTGTAATACAACTGCAAATATTAATGATGCCACTCTATCCGTATTACCAATTACATTGTTTCTTTCTGTTCGTGTTCTCGTCATTGCGCGTGCTTTTTGATGCTGCTCCGATATCCTGGTGTCGCCCCTTGGCAGAAATAGTGGTCCAGCACCAACTCCTCTGCCTTGATGTCCAACCATCCAGGCGACGAGTCGCCAATGCCAAAGCTCAGCCAGATCTCGTCGTCCAAGTACCCGTGACTTCTCTGCGCGGGCTGATCTCCGTGATATACCATGCTTCCTGTCCAAATGTATCTGCTGTTGGTCTCGCCGTGGTAGGTGAGCTTCTTGCTGACGCTCATCATGTGATACGGCGCGACGGGCGAGTAGACGACTATCCGATGATCGTACCATGTGTTTGTGTATTGAGGAGGATCGTAGCGCATCTGAACCATGCCCATAAGGACCGTGTTGTTCTCCATCGGCTGGCAAGCCCCGCGATTGCAGAGCGTGAGACTGAGCATAGGCGTCGATTGATGCACGCGCTTGTCGGTGAGCATGACGTCGTTCATGCAAGTCTTTTCGGCAGAGTGCCATGTCTTCTTCTCGTTGTCGGGAGGGAAAGGTTCGTCTACGGCCGATTCGAGCTCAGCTTCCATGTCCTGAACAGGCTCGTCGGTCGAGTTGAAGCGGAACAGCTGGCTAGGCTCTACCATGAACATCATCTCGTCATCGTCGGCGCTGAAGGGAGAGTAGACAGGAGCCCAATTCTTCTCGCGTTGGTATCGGGCGGCGGATTCTTCTCCCTCGGGAGGCTGGCGACGAAGGAGGACGGGTTTGTCGAATTCGATACCAGGGAGTTCTTTCGCGTGCTTGCCCATCTGCTTGACGAGTTCGGGCACAGCGGCACGTGCATCGACGATGTACATGCCCTCGCAGAGGTTCTCGTCATTGACCTGGTGGGTGAAGATGAGCATGGGAGTGCCATTCTTCCTCCAGAAGAGCTTCATGTCCTCAGGACCGATGTATTTATCCATGTCGGGCTGGGCCTTGCAGTGATGCTCAGGACCCTGGGCCTCTGTGAAGTCCTCCACGAGCATCTTATGCCAGTCGTTGTCCGCAGTGAGCTCCGGCCGGCCGAATGCATCCCATGTGAGGCTAACGAAGGTGGCGACTTGCTGCGCTCGTCTGTATTTCTTGCCCTTGATATCTTGGTCGACGTGGGGAGCGCGCGCAATGACGAGGAAGTCGTGCTTGCTGCCCTTTGGCAATTCAAGAAGGGTAGGATTCATAATCTTCTGGCCCGTCTTCTTGACATTTATGGAGTTGTAGAAACCCAAGTTATTCCGTGTACTCGTGAGGAGGCGGTAATCGTTGGTTCGGGAGAGGAGAGGATCGTAGCCCGAGTGGCCATTGCCGAATAGCTTGTCGCTCATGGTGAAGGTGAGGATCATGACGACGAGGAGGGCTGTTGTTGTCACGTAGAGAATGATGCGCCGCGGGTGAGGATGGGGAATGCGGATGCTCGAGAGCCGCACGCTCAAGTTGCGCAAGCCGTTAGGCAAGCGCATGTTGGAAACGCGCATGTTGAAATGAAGGAGCAGCGTCGGCTGGCGAAGAGAATTGGAGCGAAAGACAGAGGAGGCTCAAGCCTCACATTGAGGAACAGAAGAAGACGTGTCTCGATTCGTGCGGCCGCAATCGGGCTTGGCTCGTTTGAGGTAGCGGTGGTGCTAGAAGTGCAAGCAGGGAGGCAGAGAAAAAGACAGCGCCACGAAGGAAATAAAAGACGGCAAAAGAGCGGATAGAAAAGAATGGAAAGATGGAGACAAGGTGAGGCGAAGTGATGTTCAGTGTTTGACACGATGGAATGGAATGATTGGACTTTTTGCAGGCGAGCGCCCCCCTAAAACAAGCATAAGAAGGAACCCACGATTTCAACAGACTTTTTTTCCTTCTGGTTAAAGGGGAGGGGGGGTTACTACAGGGCCCAGCAGGGGTTAGGGCCACTAAATCTAGAGTTATTTTTCAAAGAAAGCTTCGATTCCCTGACATCCTGTTGGTCAATGCGTCATAGTCTGCGCCGCAATTGGTTGATTCCCTCTAGAGCTCTCCACTGCCGTTGGTACCGCACCCAGTGAAAGAACAGGTTCAGGGCATGAGCTTGTTGATCAGTGAGTTCTTTTTAAACCTGTTTGCGTCTCAGACATCGGCGATTAAAACACGTGGGGGGCTCTCATCTCAGATCAGACAGAATGTTCGTGATATCCAGACAGTGAATCTGTCAACTGAGCGCGCAGTCGTGGCACAGAGTGTTCTAGATTTGGATCCATGCGGAGAAGGCCTGTAATACAGTGCATGAACAACAAATGCTCACGCGGATGGTTGCCATATTGATACTGTATCTTATCATCTTCGCACAGTTGCAACGCCAAGTCTGCTCACGCACCACCAAATGAATCTGTGGAGATTGTTAACATGGAATTGTAGATTTGCCAAGGTGATCGTCCACCTTTTTTCGTCTCTTCTAGCATGTAAATCAGCCCTATGGCGAACTCTATTTCTCATGCGTTCTCACTGAGCTCATACATCTACATACTGTACCCATTGTCACAGATATGATGAGGTGGTGATGCATACGTCAACACTGCGTACATGCTATAAGGTCTGGACTCTTCGTTAAGGCCTTGGCGGCACCAGGAGGATCGACTGCCTAAGCGACGACCAAGCATGGCCAGTTCTGTGCGCCTCTTTATGTTGCTTCACCCACCCACTGAACCGTCACAATGATGTATGGGCTGAAGCGAGACGCGTCACCCTTAGGCTGAGATCATTCTGCAACTTCCAATTCGGGACGTACCTTGATTGTGTCTTGGGATTCTCGTTTTTGAGCATTTCGTGAGGCCACTATGTGGTGATGCTCAGAAACACTGATGTGAGGTAAATTGTTTATACCTTTCTCTGGTATCGTTTTTTATAAGGGCGCCTAGCTGCAAAACTCGATTTGATGAGATATCTTAAAGTCAAGCGTCCACGGATTGTGAATAGCCTCTCGATGAAATATTTCGCTGGAATGGCTGATTGAGGAGTCACGATTCCTCTGTATATGGATTGCAGCCTCATGTTGAGAGTCTCCTTGGTCCGAAATATCCGACTCACTGAGTACAGCATGACCTGCAACACTTTTTGCTCGTAGGATCCGTAATGTTCAGTGAAATAAGGCCAAAACATTGTCAGCCACCTGTATGAACCAGTTCAGAGCGGCCTTCACTGAACCCTTCAAGCAGGGACTTGGTGCTGCAATTCTTGGTAGCCACATCGTGGACAACGGAAACTGTAACTGATGCGACCCAGTTGGGAATTAACAGGAATCTGGAGGACGACTTCAGCTATTGTTGTGATGTTGTATCTGATCTGTAGCATCCACTAGATCTCGGCTGGCCGGTTTCAAGCTCCTTGGCATCAACGTCCAGAGAATATCATAGTGATGACCGTGATGCTAGAAAAGACCCAGTCGGAGGAGCAAGGTATTTTGCTGAAAGTAGAGAACCTTCGAAAGAAGACCAGACGATTCCTGATATGACTTTTGCTATTGGAATTACTCGTGGCAAACGGGAAAGCTGACTCAACAATAATGCTGTACCAAAGAGGCAGAATCTTTGTGGCTTCGTTCTGTGATGAGTGACTTGGAGATTTTCCACAAACACGTTTCAATGCTGCGAGTGACCCTGGAACATAAAGCAGTTTGTATTGAGGTCTTTCAGAGCCGGGAGGCTGTTGTTACGACAGATTGGACCGCGCGGGCAGTTCTGATGAATGAGGAGATAGTCAACTGAAGCTGAAGTTCTTGACCCCAAGTTAGGAAGTAGGGAGCTATCGAAGTCTTGAGAATCAACAATGTAGAACAGCAACTTTCAATTTCAACTTCCAGGCAATGTGAAGGAGGAGCTCGTCAATAGTCAAAGCCCATGATAGGCTATGGAATTTGAAGCCACTGAAGGACGCAATGGAACCCGTTTGAGGATGGGGTTAGTCTGGTTCATATGTTAATGTGACATCTACTGTTGAAAGTCTTGACAGACGCGACTGCTAGAAGTACCAATTCCGGTCTCAAAGAGACGAGTTGAGTTACTAATCATAAAGTCGGCAAACTATATACGACTCAACCCCTTCTTTCCTACTACTGTTACATCTGCCCTGTGAGTCTCATGGCAGTCGGCCACGAAGCACACGCCGAATCAACAAGACTCCCTGAACATACTCAAGGTATTAAGGTACTAACACACATCTAGTAAGTGGGCGATGTTAGCTTGAGGGCTGTTGGTATCATAGCCAGACTCACCTTGCTCTTGGGCAGGTGTGTGTATTGATGTGTGGAATGACTGTGCATTAAGAGAGGGCAAACAAGCAAAGAGTAACCAAAGACAAGGGAAAGACCTCCTCTCCAAAAGACCTCAGACAACAACGTCACCACTCAAACATTGAACTGTGTTCGCATGTTGGAAGTAGATCTAAGGCAGGATATGAGGCAAAGACGACAAAGCTCATAATGCTTAAGATCAGTGTAAGTTTTGAACTTGCCTAGGGAACAGGTTCCCTCCGACTGGCTCAGGAGATGGAAACTAACTCTGATGAAGAGTGATGGGGCTTATGCGACGAAGCCTGATGCGCCCAGGTTCAAAGTGAGGTGATTAGAGAACGAGAAGGGAAGGCCCGTGTAGATGAGATAAAGTGAATGGGGGAGTTGTTGTCAGAGTGGAGGTGTTGCATACGAGTGAGCCAGACACAACCAGTATAGCCATGCAACGTTTTCGGATGCCGTCAAGTGTATGAAGTAATGTCAGAATTGTTCATATGCCGAAGTTGCACCAGAGGCTCGCACATCAGGCGACTTGGCATAACGGATGGGTCAAAATGCAGTTACTGGGTTGTTGTAAGTGGGATATCTGTATTTGAAAGGACCGCGAGTCAGTGATAGAGGGTTTCTGCGTTGCAGCTTGAGCACGTATGTCATGTAGCTCTCTCATCTATCGGAGGTCAAGTTAGGGATCTTGAAAAGGAGAGGCCAAGAGTAGAATTGAATTCGTCCTGAAGCGCAAACGGTTGTAACTCATGAGGGGCTTCGTGAAACCTTCTACTGATAGTACGGGGACGGCATGGCCGAGGAAATAGAATCTTGACGAGGCGCTGATTGAGAAATGCCGAGAGGAAGATATTGCCGTGCTTGTTCTTGGCCAAATACCGGGTTCCCTTTTGGTCGTTCTCCATAGCCCAAAGTTACCTGTCATATCTATCCCACTTCCCGTCCAGCTTCAGCTTGTAACCTTCTTGGCAGGTCCTTTCTTTATATTCCGCTTCGGGCCTACAAATAATCGCCGCGTGTGATTCTTTATGGAGAAATCTGACCATTACTATAGCATAGTTGACTTACAGCGCTATAGGTAGCATCTTATCAGAGTCATGGGGTTTAATTGAGCATTCAAGGGCACCGTTACGTTGCATCTACTATCAGCGGGATCTCCGTAACCGGATGTTAAAGATTATACAGAAGAGGAATGGCTTGACAGGCCGTTGACGGTAGCTATATATATCCTGGTCAATACCCCTGTGCTAGTCTGAACATCGATTAACCTGACGTTTGACACGTGCTTCAGGGCTGAGCCTTGGCGCAAAACCGAGGCTATGACAATGTCTTTGTGATTACCTGCCTATTTCATGATAATCGAGTTCATTTGAGGAAGCTCAGTCGATTTAGTTAATGAAGATCTCTCGTAAACGGCAACTTCCATGCAACAAGGTCTTCAGCATTTGTCGCGATGGCTTCACTCAATCGAGTCGCTTGGCGTCCCTGCTGCGCCGCATCCTTGCTTCATCACCAACGGACCTATGACCGCCCACGTCGCAAAAGGCAATGATACCATCAATTAGCTGGCAGCCAACGTTTAACCGTGATTCGCCTATCAATCTCGTCCCTTTTTCGCATCGCATTAAACCCATCAGCCTATAGAATGCCGCCAACCCTTGTAACCACTCACCTGAGATGTTATTCCCACCGTTAGACACCTTCCCCATTTCGACTAGAGCCATGCATGTGATGGTCCGCATTTGCCGTACTGACAGCTTTAAGGGTTCTAATGGTCCAGAGCTGAACTGCTAGTGGCTATACCTTTGGAAATATGGTATACCTACTTTCCTAATCTGTTGGCTGCCAAGTCACCGTTGAGACGAACTCTATTCCCTATTCACTAGCGTCGGTATTGAGCTGGTATGTTATATCTTGATGCCATCTCTCATCATGTTCAGCCCATCACGCACACTTCCAGGCATCGCCTTGTCATTCATTCAACAAGTCTCTCGTTTTTCACCATGAGAACCTCGTTCTCGTCCATTCTTTTCAGCCTTTGGCTTCTTTGCCTCGGCGTACTCGCACACGACGAGTCATGCGGTTGCACTGTCAAGTACATTGTCGTTGAGATGCCTAGTCAGACAGTCGCTGCTCAGACTAAGCCTCCGACAATTACTTCTGTGCAAACCAAGCCCACTAACATCCGATCTAAGCCCAACCAGACGACTGTTCGCGCATCTTCGACTTCCGCTCACCACAACACCACGGCAACTTTCCTTCCCAAGCCCCCCGCAAACGTCGACTTGAGCAATCCCGAAAATGCGGTTCCCAAGAAGAACATCTCCATGTCTTACGGCGACGTTGAGAAGCCCCGCAACCAGACCTTCCCTGCGCTCAACACGACCGCTCCCAAGGGAGCCATCGACATGGACCTTGTCATGAACCATCCAGCTGTTGTTCTGGACCACATTGACGCTATTGTCTCGGTCGAGTGTACGGCCGATTCCGTCAAGGTCCAGTTCGGAAAGTCTGCTGCTTTCGAGAAGGCCATTGATACTTGGTCAGATGACGAACCCTTCATTCTCATCACGAACAACATGGGCAATTGCAAGACCGACATTGGTCAAGCTTTCTACCTTGTCGACGGTGTTACTACAGACAAGGGTGACAAGACCATCACTTGCCATGCTGTTGTGCAAGAGCTGGCTGACATTGCTGGTATGTTTCTCCGCAAGGATAAAAGACAAGACTAACATCGTCCAGAAACTTGTGAAATGTCGTTCACCTCCATCCCTGCCACCAAGTTGACGAAGCGCCTCACACTGAACCCCAGTCTTTCTCTCAACTTTGGTACTGGTCTTGAGAGAGATACTGTCCTTTTCCAGGAACAGCCATGGGTGACCATCAAGGCCGAGAAAGCAGAGTTCTCTTCCACTGTCTCTTTCTCTGGACGCGCCAAGTACAACTTCTGGCGCTTTAAGGTACGCGATTCTGAAACATTGAGGACCCTGGTTTACTAACTTGAGTAGATGGAAGATCTTTATTTCGATCTCGATACCCATTTCTCAGCCGATGTCGCTTTGGCCGCCGATGTAGCCGCAGCTTGGTCTAGATCTATCCTCTACGACCCCGATACTCTCACATATACCCTCGTCGAAGTTCCCGGTATCCTCTCTCTCGGCCCAGGCCTGTCTTTCGCTGTTGGAGTCGATGTTGATACCTCAGCTGCCGTTGCCGTCAGAGCTGGCGCCGGTATTGCTATCCCCGCCGCCAACGTCCATCTCGATTTCCTCGACTCGGGCAAGAATGCTGCTACTGGCTGGGAGCCTCAGTACACTTCTTACGCCAACATTACCGAGAGCGTTGAGGTCGGCTTGAATGCTAGTGCATCGCTGACTGTCCAGCTCACCTTCAAGCTTCTCGGCGGCCTGGTCGATCTCAGCAGCGGACTCACAGCCACTCCCGAATTTGTGAACAAGTTCACTCTGGATGCTGCGCAGTCCGCCCATGCTTCGAATGACGGTGCTGGAGTAAATCTTTTGGACGCCGAAAAAGTTGCCCCAGCTACAACACCTGGTTCAGAACTTGCTGTCGCAAATGAGCCCAAGGATTGTGGTGTTTCTCTCAAGTCCGACTTCATTTTTGATCTGGAGGGCTTTGCGACAAAGTGGTGGAAGGCTAATCTCTACCACGTTGAGGTCCCCATTACAGATGTTTGCTATAATTTCCAGTAGCAATACCTTGCAAACAAGGAATTCTTGGCATAGTTGACAGCTGTACTATTAGTCTTAGTCTCATAATTCTCATATACCCTTTTGTGCGATCAACCATTAGCCTGATTGTGTTTGCGTAGGCATCTACAATAAGTCTGACAACATTACGCCACTCACTCCAGGCATCCAGATACCAGCGCACCATAAAAGACAAACCGGCCGAGACGATGAGGTGTATGGTAATAGTTTATCCAAGTCAGTGATTTCCCAAAAAAAGATGCCAGCACAAGATACGTCTGATCAAATCCGCCAACAAGTGTCTGCATGGCTCAACAACACGCCATATGCAGCGTCTTTACTGGAGCCTTTAGCTGGTGGACAAGCAAACTTCACGTATCGCGTTCGCCTGATCAATCCACTGGAGGATGGCACGACAGAGGTTGTTGTCAAGCATGGCGAGCCTCATATGGCGCGTTACCCCGCCAATGCTGTCACTGTTAACCGATGCGTGAGTGAATGGATGAAAAAGGAAGGGTTTTGCTGACATGACAAAGGACGTCGAAGGAGAAATTCTTTCAGAATTATCTATGTGTCCCGTAGACGTGGTACAGTCCGGAAACACCGCATACACCGTTAGAACAGCCACAGCCTATGCCTACGATGCTGAAACCAAGACATTGGTGCTAGAGTATCTTCCTAATGTCGTAGATCTCAAGACATACTCTCTGAAGTACTTCCCATCTACAACACCTGAGTACTTACGCAAACCAGCCCACGAACTGGGCAAAGTGCTGGCGATGTACATGGTCAAATTTCATGACATGACCAGAGAAATTGTTCAGAAGTCGCTTAAACAGAAGCACACCCAACAGCTATCAGGTTTCAACAGGGTGATTGATAGCAGCAATGACATGCAGAGGCTAAAACATTGGATCAACTTCGATTGGATGATCGACCGTGTTGATCAGTTCCCTGGAATTCTGTTGGAAGCAAAGGATACACTTCGTCTCGTCAAAAGCATGGCACTGAAGGAGCTGAGCGACCCGTGCGCAGACTTGACACTGATTCATGGTGACTATTACCCCCAGAAGTGAGTCCTTCCCCAGCCCTTTAAATACAATGTTAATGACTTTGAAAGTATCTTGCTGGAAGATGTCCGTCTTGAGCCGACAACTACTAGACTCTTGTACGTTATCGACTGGGAAAATTGCCAGGTCGGCGTTCCGAGCCTCGATCACGGCGGCATGCTGGGCGAGATGTATGTACTCTGGAAATACAAACATGTCGACGCTGGTTTATGGATGCTACAAGGCTACGCTGAGGGGCTGGGGCCTCAGACTGAGGATGCTGCATGGCGAGTGGCCCTTCAAGTTGGGGTACATCTTTTGAGCTTTGGTACTTTGGCATCGGGTTGGGGTACGACTGAGGAAGTGGAAGACATGGCTCGTCTGGCAAGAGATGTTATTGTCAAGGCTTGGGCAAGAGATAGGGCTTGGTTTGTCAAGAGCGATTTTGCCTGCTTGTTTGTAGGTACTCCTCAAGACTGAGGACACTATTAGATATTCGGGGTCATCGATCATGGGAACTGAAGAGCCTCAATCAATGACCCAATTTTTAAGCCTGGCAGTGACACTAGAATCCCCCAAGATCGTGACATAATCAGTGGATATTGGCAAAGCTTGTTGCCCACGGTAGTAACCTCCAATGCCGGCATCACTCAATTGCAAGGAAAAGAAATGAGTATGATGTTCAGGACCACGTCTGAGTTGTGCAAACAACCCAGTCGCGAATGATATGACTCGGTTACAGCTGGGCACTCGTCTACGAACCAATCAATTTGTAGTATATACGCATCGTTAACAATCGCGATGAGTTTGTTAACAAATTCTTGATTCGAGCTGATGCCAAGTCCACCCGGTCGGATAATGCGGCCTCGGCTGACGGCGTCTCAATATGGAGCCGCAAATCCCCGATCCAATCAAACACAGTGATCTTCAAAAACTGCAAGGAACAGAGTCGGGACAGGCAGGTTTAGCTGTTGATTTATTTTATGCTGTGACGTCAAAGACATGGCAACAAACATGGGTTTCTGACAACAAACATGACCAATGATCTCATATCCTCACTAAGCATAAAATAAATAACATAGCTAGAAACTCAATTGACTTTTTGATCTTCAGCGCATTCAGACTCGTTGTGACCTCTCGCTAACTCACCATGGCTCGTCAAAATACCCTGAGCAATGTTCTTGTAGGCCTGCTGCCTCTCGCTTCAGCAGCTTCACTCAACTCCGAGTACACCTTCAAGCCTCTTCACCATCTCGCGGGCATTGCTCCCTACTTCGAACCCCAAGATCCTCCCGCTTCTCCCGATGCGCCCCAAGGCTGCACCCCCGAACGCGCTGCGTATCTCGTACGACACGCTGCTATTTACGCCAACGATTTTGACTTTGAGGAGTACATTGAGCCTTTCATTGAGAAGGTTCAAAACAAGACCAAGATCGACTGGAGCAAGATTCCTTATTTGAACTTCCTGGACGATTGGGAACCTCCTATTTCTGATGCTGAGGTGTCGCTTTTGACCAACGTGGGAAGACTTGAGGCTACGCGATTGGGTGTTGATCTGGAGTTCCGATATCCTGAGTTCAAGCAGCCCAAGAAGGTCTGGACCTCATCAGCCGAACGAACCGTCAAGTCCGCTCAATCTTTCGTCCGTGGCCTTGAGCCCGACGATAAGTCTATCAAGGTCGAGACCATTTACGAGTCAGAGGAATCTGGTGCCGACAGCTTGACTCCCTACAAGGCCTGCCCCGCCTACGATGGCTCCACTGGCAGCGATGAAGCCGAAGTCTACCAGAAGAAGTACGCCAAGCCAATCGTCGATCGCTTCAACGCTCTCGCATCCGACTTCAACTTCACTGTCAACGATATCTTTGGTATGCAGCAGCTCTGCGGCTACGAGACTGTGACACGCGGAAAGTCGCCGTTCTGCAACCTTGAGCTATTCACTCCTGATGACTGGCTTGGCTGGGAGTACTCTGAGGACGTGCGATATCACTACAACGCTGGTTACGGCAACCCAATCTCTGGTTACGTCGGTATGCCCTGGCTCAACACTACAGCTGGTCTCCTACTTGGTGATGACTCCGATGAGGAGCTGTACGTCAGCTTCACCCACCGTGAACTGCCTCCCATGGTCCTCGTGGCTATGGGTCTCTTTAACAACTCCGAGCCTGCCGGCACAGAATCTCAGATCAACGATACCATGCCTCTGAGCAAGATCAACTACCGTCGCGCCTGGAAGAGCTCTCACGTGCTGCCCTTTCTGAGCAACATCGCCATCGAGCGCCTCAACTGCACCAACACCTACGGCTACGAAGATGGAGAGTACTACCGCGTTCTAGTCAATAGCGCGCCCCAGGCTCTACCTTCATGCGAAGACGGACCCGGAACAAGCTGCACGCGAAAGACTTTCGAGGAGTATGTGCAGGACAGAGTCGAAAAGTTTACTGGCTTCTCAGAAAAATGTGGCGTGGAGTACAATAACTCTACTGACATTCTGTCCATTTACAACAATTAATGATATTCACGATTATTAACTTTAAATATATACTTAATATTCATAGCATCTGATTTGATAGCACCAACCCTCATAAACCTTGTGCATGAACGTTCAGCTTTCATTGCTCGAGTGAGAGGGAACAAGATGCCGCCACAGAAGGTTTACGTTGGCCTTGACTTGTCGTGACCTTATACTCTTCGTAGTACCAGAAGGCAAAATTCTTGGAAATGTGACCATGACACAAAAGTCCACCAGGCTTTTGCTCTTTCATTCACGCCAGGCCGAGCAGGCCTTGCAGCCTGTACACCATTTAACTCACTTATTATCCGACATACAAGAAAGACATCTGCTGTTTCCCCTTCGACAATGAGGAATTTGTGTGTCGAAACCTACTCAAGCATAAGCTTTACAGTCGTGGGCTCTTTGATGGACTGATTCGTCAAGCTTTGGGGCATGAACCTTCTGAAGAAGCCTTTGACTTTCATTTATCGACATGTGTCCTCGAAAGTTCGCCACTTGGGACGACTATACGATGCAATGATCTATCTGTAAGGTGAATCAATTGAATAAAAGGCTATGTCTGTCCAGAAACATCACCTCTGGCAATAAACGGTCACCAGCAATCGTGGAAGTTGTGCACACTTCTCACTTATCAATATCGATTCAATCTACATTCGAGATGAAATGCGAGGGCGATACAGAGGCCATGTCCCGGGATCGCAGCTTCACTCTCTTCGCCGAACTACCAACCGAAATACGCCTGATGATATGGGAAGCCGCCATACCTGAAGAGGTACATCCTAGTCAAAGATATGCGAGATTTGGGACTTGATATGAGGCAAAGACAAACTTGCAACCACACCCCGAGCGATAGCCAATATACGTTTCTTAGCCTGTTGTCACGAATCCCGTCACCTTGCTAAGAGGAATGGAAGTCTCGCACTATTAAAGGGACTTATACCGGGCAAAGGGCCACGAAAGAAAGTTTGGATTGATCGCAATGTCGAGATTGTTTTCATCCCTTTCCAGTCGCACTATCTTGACAGGATCATCCGTCTTCCACCGAATGTTAAAATACTCGCCGACACGATGGGTAATACCTACAACCATGTTCGTGAAAAGACCGTCGGGAATTACATTGAGAAATGGCAAAAGGAACGTACTATCGATATTGATACGTTATATTTTGGCCTTCCGGACGAACTTCCTATGTATGTCTTTCCACCATCTGAATGATTTACTGCCGTACATTTGCTAACAAACACTTTGTAACCAGTGACTACAGGAAAAACAGCGATGGGATGAGAGTCCAAGTTATATCTCCTAGGTTTGGAGGAATTCGTATCATATGGCCCAGGTTTACCAAGTTGGCTATTTCCTGATTACACTATATTTTGGCCTCTGGGTTGATAGACTGTTGGAAGCATTAGTCTCGTTCTTCTTTATAAAGCCTGAGAGAGAACACATCTTTTGATGATGCTCCTGGCTTCGGTTTATAGCTCTGAAATGTCATAAACCGTTCTCAGCGAATCACCCCGTGACACAAAGAAGGCACTGCAGACAAACACGTCACCCGGTAAAAGGAAGAAATCTCGTAGAAATCATATAAAAGTGAACCTTGCGAATATTTACTATGCAAAGGATGACCAGCCTCTGTCATTAATGATGCCAAGGTTTTATGTCTTTACTTAATGGTACTATAGGTAATTGGTGTGATATTAGAACACTTTAAAGTCCTAGTTGCAAATAACACATCTGGCTGAGAACTGAATGATATGGTGTAAGTTTGGCACTCAAACCTTGGGTCCACTTGTCAAAACTCTGTGGCCAAAAGGCCCTCAGAGCAAATGAAAGACACAGATTAGGACCCAATGCGTGTTTGAAGGTTCTGCGTTGAAAATTTAGAAGAAAAATTAGCAGAAGATGTCTTACATAAAAGGGCAACCCCCATCCTCAGCCCTGTCTTATTCTCTTGTATCATCATCACACAAAGCTCGCATCATAACTTTACCAAAGTTCCCGCACCACTCTCCTCAGCAGCACTAAGTCTACCCCCTCAGAACTATATACTCAGATATCAACTCCTGCCACCATGGGTCAATCCATGTCAAGTGATTTTGAGAGCTTCAACAACTTGCCGCCAGAGCTTCGGCTGATGATTTGGGAAGAAGCTGCTCCGAAGAAAAAAGACACACATGCAGCCTGTAAGATTTTCCACGACTCCTTCTTACGTGGTCTGCGGTTTGAAAAGCCAGAGGGGGCAGATGGACCTCGACCCCTCCTGGAGTCATGCTACGATTCTCGTGCAATGGCAATGAAGAGTGGATCGTACATGACTGTCAAGAACAAAAAGTTTCGACTAATCTGCAAAACACTCCGAGGACTTTTCGAAAAGAGATACCATTACGTTTGGGTTGACAATAGCATCACAACTTTACACGTACCGATCGCTGCACTGACGTGCGGACGCATCACCAATTTACCGACCAGTATCCAGGCTATAGCTTGCATGGTGCCTACACCACAGGCACTCGAAGCGTTGCAAAAGTGCCTCACCCATGATCCCGAGTACAAAGGCATCAAAACCGTGTACCTTGGGATTGCTGGTATACCCATGCAGTATAGCAAAGGTGACGACCCAGACCATTATCCCTGCACGGAATCCGAGTCAGCCGTTGTCCCGCTTGACGACAAGAAGTTGATCAATTTTCTCACATCAGCCTACAAAGCCCATATCGCTATCGCGATCGGAGATTCCGCGGTTCGTGAAGACTCATTCCATCGCAAAAGCGCACTGAGGTTCAAGAAGAGCCTCGAAAAGGAATGGAAATATCAGCAAGACTCGCGCTTGAAATGGGACCCTGAGAACGGCATCAAGTTAGTCCCAGCTGTCATATTTGGACAAAAGACGAGGCCAATAGAAGTCGGGAATCGCGGTCGTCTCCGGCGTGCTGCCCTTATGCTTCAGATCAGTAGGCGCGTGGCCCAGGCTGACCTAAGTTGGATGGATGGGTTTGCCTATGACAATGGAGCTGGTAACGAAGACGACCTAAATGAGCTTCCGTATCAGAGGCGGCTCCGACAGATGGCTCGCGATGAGAAGGATGATCTCCGAGACCTTTATTGGTCACCACACAGTGATGAAGGGGAGGAAAGATGGAATGCTACTACGTGAAGTAGTAAAACGCTCTCACTTGTATATGTTTGGCATATTTCGTTTCTAGATGAAGGACAAGAGATCTTTATGCGTGCTTTCAACCAAATCCCAACCCTCATGTTCAGATTGAGACCCTTCCGTCCTCTTGTCGTGATCATCCTTGCCCGGATCTGGATATTTTCTCACATGCTCGATGGCCCAGATAAGATCTTTGCTCAACACAGGAGGTATTCTGCCTTCCCCGGATAATGTCCCCAGGCCCGCGATCTTGAAGAACCCCCCCAACCATCCGAAAGTCTCACCAGTCTCCCACTCTATCTCGTGAAACTTTCTTCCCTGCTGTTTACAGAGTTTCTCTCTGTCAAGTTCCCATTTCTTTTGTTCTTCCTTTGGTGGAAGAGAAATAGAGTTTCTCCTCGAGAAGAGTCGTGCAAGTGCGATGGCTTGGTATTCGAAGCTTCGAAATGTCAAGACACGAGGCATACCGACAACTGCCAAGTTGGGGATATCCTGGAAGAAGGTATGCCAGTAGTTGTTGATAAGCTTTCTTTTCTTGTAGTCGAATAGTGGTCGGCCGTTCACTTTGCTGTTCCAAAATGGATAAGATGGAAGATATCCTGTGCAGTAAAGGATGTGATCAATGTCTTTGAGTTCGCTTCCATCGTCGAATACGATTGTGCCATCCAGTCGATACTCTTTGATGACTGTCTTCCACTCCATCCCGATGGGAGGCTCATTGCCATCCAACCTCCCTCGCGATCGTCGTGACTGGTAGAGTGGTTGATGGACAGACTGTAGAAGATCCACTGCTATATCATGACCAGAGGCGGAGTTTCCAATGACGAGGACTTTTTTGTTGGCGTAGATCCAAGGTGAGCGATAGAATTTGGAGTGTATCACTCTGCCAGGGAATTTCTCCATGTATGCCTCCAAACCTTGCACGTGGGGAACCTAGTCTCAACCGTCAACAGGCAATTACATTGCTGAATGTCAGTGTACCTACCCAGGGAATAGCATAGTGCCCGTTGGCAAGTATAACGGCGTCAAAGTCTTCTTGCCACCATACATCGACGTGACGCAGAGAGTCATATTTGCGCAATGTCAGCCTCCACGGCTTCAGACCTCCCTTTGTAGTGGCGGGTAGCTGGGAGATATCTTCTACTGTAGTGTTTAGAGACAAATACTCGTCAGTCTTTTGAGTGGAGATATATGTTTCAATATACTGGCGAGGAACATAATGGGGAACGAAAGGTCCATAAGAGAACGGTTGGTCAGAGAATGACATTGCAATTTGAGGCACATTAGTCCTATTTCTTGTCAGAATTGCGGTATCAGAATAATCGAGTGAGCCACTTGCGTTAGATTCTGATAAATGGGCGTATGAGCGTATCTCTCTTGCTTATTCGGAGGCGTCGTGGTCGGTAGGTTCTCTGGAATCTCAAGTGGCTTATCGATTTCTTCTGGGAAGCCTCCAGGCTGAATAGGAGCGACGATTGGGTCAGCATCGTAAATCCTAATATTGGTGAGCCTAAGATCTTTGCTTCCCGATTACTCTATGCTTACCAAGTACCTCCCGGTGTTTCCCTCCTTTCAAACACTCGAATACGGTCGAAGAAATTCTCTGCCTTGAGAGCTGCCGCGGAAATGGCGCCTACAAAAACAGGAACGATTAGCTCTTCCATAGGTCGTCAAGCGGGGTGAAAGCATGAAGAATTACCGGCAGCTCCGGCTCCAACAATCGCAACAGACTTGATATTATAGTCTCCCATAATGGGATTTCTGAAATCAATAATATAATTGTTATGAGAAAAATAAATACTGAGAATCTATTAACGGAAAAAGACTACTCATCGATTCCATATTCCTTATCGCAACACGCCATATGCTGAGATCATTCATCATATTCGTCATGTGCAACATCAATGTCACCATCGTATCACGTGAATTATTACCGACCATGTAACGTCTGATATACGAAGTGACACAATACCGGAACATATAAAATGAAAAATACTATTAAGTCCACTGTGATCCTCCCATTTCATCCCATCACTGAGGCTTTGGGGTCGACTTTGCGTCTCTCAGCTTCCTCTCCAACACGTCTATGCCACCAAGTTGTTTGACAGTCGAGTCGAAGGTACCTGTCGGAAACAGAGTGCCTAGGCGAGCCAAACCAGCACTACCACCTCGAAAGACCAGATAAGGTGGTTTGCGTTGGCTCAAATCTCCAGCCACTTGTTTCGCCCAGGTCATCGCATCAGGTTTGTTCATCCCTGTTTCATTACCATTCATCAAAGATTCGATAGCCTCCTTTGCGACGTTGTATATCGAGTCATTGGGAAGTTCAGCATCTGGTGAATTGCTGTGAAAAGTGGACTTGACGCCACCTGTGAACAGGTTGATGGCCCGGATGCCAAAGGGGGCGAGTTCGACTCTCAAACTCTCAGTCATACTGGCCGCAGCGGCCTTGGATGCTGCATAAGTTCCTTGGAATGGGATACCAGCCCCGAGAAGACCCGATGCAGAGGTATTGTTTATAAGTAAAGCGCCGTGGGTAGACTTGAGAAGCAGAGGAACAAAGGCCTGGGTGACCCTGATGATAGAGAAGACGTTGAGTTCAAAGAGTTCGTGGCTTTTGGTGATGTCAACATGTATAAGAGGCATGCTGTAGCCGGCGCCCGCATTGTTGAGCAATGCATCCAATGAGCCGCCAGTCATTTGCTTGACTTTTTCAACGGCTGCTGAGACGGATTCATCCGAGCCAACATCCATTTCGATACATTCGAGACCGGCTTCCTTGACTTTACCCAGCTTGGCTAGGTTACGTCCAGAAGGAAAGACACGCCATCCACGATCTTTCATTGCAAGTGAGAGAGCGGAGCCAAGACTGCCGTCCGAGCAGCCTGTTATCAAGATAGTGCGCTTGTCAGACATGGTAAAGGCTTGGTGTTACTCGACTTTTAAACCAAGGGGTGACGGAATAAAAAGGGTGATGATGGTTCACGAACTGGTGTAACAGAATGAATCTATTTATATGATATATTTGCTCCATGAATTTTACTTACCTTCATGCTCTGTAATGGATTTCGATTTCGCACTCGCATAACACGGCCAATCAATCGCGCCGCCTCCAATGGTTGGTCATCAAACCTGAGAGCGAGCGATCTTTTTCACGCCTCGTGATTGGATCAACGGAACCTCGATGTCACACCCGGGACATCACCATTCTCCGGACCTTTTTGCGTCCAATAATTGGGTAGACACCTTTGTTGGGACTTGTTGAGGAAACAAAACAAGGATATACGAACAGTTCTAGGTCATTGGTCTTAAATACGTTGAAGCACACGGGCATAGAGATCTGATCAGTGGAGGTGGCGCTGCTCGGAGCTCACTTCGTTTCAGATAAACACAAGCAGAATTTATATATTTTAGCAGTCTTGTGCCTTTATGTGATCTATGGTGTATGACGGGACTGTTGAACTAATGTCACGTCGTTACTTTTCGCGACATCAGTTCCCCTTGAATCATTATCGGGGCAATGGTTGCTCCGACTCTAGGGTGGTGGAGTTGCGGAGTTTCAGGCCAGCCGCCACTGAGGTAAGCCATGTGGATACCCAGGATTCAATTACTTTCTACCCATGGCTTGTTCAATCTCTTTGAGCGCAGCAAGTACCTTCTCATCATACTGCCTTCGTCCAACAATCTGCAGATTGATAGGCATACCGGCGTATTTCTCAGGGCTGTACAAGTCATAATTGAACTTGTCGTTGTCGTTCTTGGGGACGTAGTTTAAATCCTTGGGGTCCTTCTCAGGATCGACTGTTGTTACTGGGAAGACTGCAGCGGGACTAGAGTTCACTGTCAGTGGAGTTTGGCAGAATACTATAAGAAAAACTTACTAGTCAAGTAGGTTCCAGTGGGAAGTATAGCCCCAGTACCGTGACTGATCATGAGGTGCTGCGGCTCCAGGGAATGGTGGGCACACAATCACATCAACCTCTCTTCCATCGTTCTTGCTTGTGTATGACCACGCTCGAGCGTAAGCAGCTCGATAATCATCGCGCTTGGTGCACAGCTAGGTAATTGTTAGTAAATGCCCGAACAATCATGCCAAGTAAACTTACCTCCCAGAGCTCATGCATCGTCAAGTCCTTCACATTGGGCTGTTCTTGGATAATGAACTTTGTCAAAGGAAGGACAGGCTCGCCAGCGGCTTCCATGAGCTCAAGAGCCTCCTTACCTCCATCAGGCCAGTACAGCGCTGATAGGATCTCCCATCCCTTCTTGTGATCCAAAGGCTCACAGTCCCAGTCTACAACTTCCATACCAGCCTTGCGGCAAGCTTCCGCAACCTCCTTCAGAGCTCTTGTCATGGGAGGATGGGGCTGAACAACACCATCCCACCACTGAACCGCAACCTTCAAAGGTCTGTCAAATTTGTAAGGTGTCCATGGCTTGGCTGTAAGGGAAGGATCAATGAGCCATGGCTTCTTTGACAAGGCGATTTCCATAAACAATTCGAGGGACTCGCGGTCAACTGTCATCGGTCCAGGTGTTGAGGAAACGGTCTCCTTGCCGGCCATGATCGATCGCGCGCCCATGACTGAGATTCGCTTAAGAGTTGGCCTATTCGGCTTTAGTACAGATAACTCGGAGCATGGCTGCCATGATGACTCACTTGAAGGCATAGATTCCGTTGTGAGCAGCTGGGCAACGGACACTGCCACCAATATCACCACCAATACCCTATTCAGGTTAGTAGAAAGCTCAGATTACGGTCAGAATGACACTTACCAGGATGCTACCACGGAAGCCGAGTAAAGCTCCTTCGCCACCACTGCTGCCACCAGCCGTCAAATCACGGTTGTAAGGGTTCACTGTTCGTCCATAAATGTTGCTGATGGTCTCAAGATGCATGATAGTTTGAGGTTGAGTAGTCCGCACGTAGAAGACGCAACCTTCTTCATACAAGTGGTCATATAAAAGGTTAGAACCATGAGCTTTGCCAATCCATGCAACGAATGAGGCGTGAGTTGAGATATTCTCGCCGACCATGCCATGATGTTCCTTGGTAGAGATGGGAAGACCAAAGAGCTTTCCCTTGGGTTCCGGTAGTGAATCGAGATACTTGGCTCGCTCAATAGCTTGATCCCACATGAGTTCAACTAAACAGTTTGTCTACTCGAACTGTTAGCATCGTGCTTGGGTGTAGGTAGGTCATGACTTACAGCAACCTGGGCGAGTGCAGCTCTCCGCAAGAATGCACGCGTCACCTCCTCAACCTTGACCTCTCGCTTACGGAGAACATCGAGCAGCTCGATCACTGAGTACTTTTCTGTAATCTCAATCTCGCGTGCAGTCAAAACACCTTGAGGAAGGCTTTGAGAGCTAAGAGGAAGCTCATCGGGGATGCCCTGTAGCTTTGGTTCGACCTTGCCGAGGCCGATATCGCGCAGTTGTAAGGCAGCTGATACTGTTTCTTTATAAGATGCCATGATGTCTAAGTTGATCTTATCAGTTGTTAGTGGTGTATGCTTAAGGGTGCTAGGGAAAAGGGGCACATACTATAGTCTGTAAGATTGAAGAAGAAGGATGAAAGAAAGAAGGGATAAGTTGAAAGAATGTCAACTGATTACATTCTCCAAGTCATTCAAGTCATGTGGGGTTGGGGTCAGTATCGCCCGTCGGCTTATCCTATGCCGCTATTGGCAGGCCGAGCCGACGATATCCAACCGCTAAACCCCGCATTTGAGCGCCCTTTTCATTGTCAACTTGTCATATCAAACGATAACTAGCCCAAGTTACAGTGCATTCAACAGATTAGATAACGTCGAATTGGTTGAGGCGTAAGATCCTCACGTGGGGTAGCACCGGGTCCCGATATTGCCGGCGATAAAGAAGCGACACGGCTCCGAGTTGATCGGGTCCTCTCTAGCACTCGGGGCTTTGAGAGCCTCGGATAATCCTTCTAGAAAAGGAAATCGTTTCAAATTACGCCGGACAAAATCACAACCTTTAAATATTTAATTATCTCGGCAGCTCATTGTTGTTCCTATTCATTAGTTATAATAACACCATTTCTAAATGTTTGGCTGATACTGCATTGTACCCATGCTCAAGTCTACTACGCAGTTCGCCGTCGGCCGATAGATCCGCAGATCTCGCCAAGGTCTCACTGAAAAACAGCCTCATCACGTGGACTACATGCATACCGCCATGCAAGCCGAAATAGCTTCATCCCCGCATAGGGACCTTCGCCTAGGCATGCCAGGAACTGACCCAAACATGAATATTCAAAATAGACGAACTTGTTGTCAGGTCTACAGTGAAATTTTGTCTCTATGAATGGCAACACCTCTTTTGCTACTATTAAAGCATCATATCTTATCGTTAGGGATACGGGTAAAAGCACGATGATCATTTTCACACGTGGTAGAGTTGACCGAAGACAAGTAGATAGTTCACTGGATACCCCAAGGATCCATGTCCCAGTCGTAGATGACCACGAGTCTTGTATTTCTGGGGGAGACTCCGTGCCCCAACTCCTCTCTGTCTTGGACAAAGACTTACGAATCAGGTCTGGCATTTCCTACGAACGACTTGTGTCTGGGATGACTTGCTATGGTGAGAAAGTGAATTGCGGATGGCAGATAAGCAAGGAATCACGGTTCCAACGATCATCGTCTTGGCGCTGGCATAAGATAACGCCGAAACGATAAATTTGGTTCAGGCAAATGTAAAATATGCACGTTACACAGCCTGCCCTTTGTCCATCAAAATTAGCTACTATGCATAGAGTGTTGAGGTTTGAAAAGAGGCTTCAGAGTTCAAAGCGGGAACCTAAAAAGAACACTTGGTTGATCATGCCATTGATAGAATGGTGCTAGATACGACACGAAAACTAGTACCTGAGCGTTTTGTTTTAGAACTAGACCTAACAGCAGAGAAACAGTCGATGTAGATCACTAAGTGGAGTTCAAATCAGGCTTCGGCATGAACTCGACCGTTTCATAAATACACACCTGCCAAAGCGACGCCCAGCGGCCCAAGGTATCCATGCTGAGATATGCAGGTTTCTGCCTAGGCGAAAGCGTGCAAGGGTAGGTTAGAAAATGTGTAAGGCCTGGCCCTGCATCAAATCTTCGGTTAGCATATACATAGAACAGGTAAAGAAAAGAAGAGGGATCCTAATCACCCATTTTATTCCAAGTTTACCAACGGATTTATCACAGTACAGCCATTCGAGATTCCTGTCAATCAAAATGCCTATCAAATCAAGATGGTCTACTCCGAAGCCTCGAATATCTCTACCCAGCTGGGTCTTTGGAAGTGAACAACATGGCCCACGCAACGAAAAGATCGCGTTTGTGGATGCTGATGACCCAAAGAATACTTTGACTATCTGGGAGTTTGAGTCGTACTCAAAACGGCTGGCAGTACGTCTTCGCAGACTTGGCGTCAAGCCGGGAGATCGAGTTTTGTTGTTCTGTGAGAATGGAATCTTTGTCCCATGTCTGTTCTTTGGCATCATTATGGTAGGTGCCATCTATATAGGCGCGACTTCGTCAAGCACGGCTTTGGAACTCAGCTACCAGTTAAAGGATAGCGGCGCAAAGGTTCTCACTACCACTACAAATCTTATCGAAACCGCCGTTGAATCAGCACGCACCGTTGGCCTGGAAAAGAGCCACATCTTTCACCAAGACGCGCGAAGTCACCACCAAATCAATATGTCTCATGAAGGGGTACGCTCCTGGACTGAGCTTCTTAGCCCTGATCACGAGGCAGAAAGCTTCCAGTGGTTCGAACCGCCAAACCCTGAGACTGCTACATGTTGCCTAAACTACTGCTCAGGGACAACTGGCAGACCGAAAGGTGTAGACTTGACGCAATTCGCCTACGTTGCCAATGGTGAAGCGCACCTCCTGTTTCATCGACTTCAGCAAGAAGCTTGGCTTGGGCCCTACCCTGCTTGGGCCCTGTGCTTTCTCCCACTCAACCATGCTGCGGCGCAGACAACATTCATTGCCAATTATCCCAAGATGGGCGTGGAGACATGCATCATGAGGCAGTATAACTTCAATGACATGCTCAGACATATTGAGAAGTACCAGATCACCGAGCTGATGACTGCCCCACCAATTATCTAATCGCTCGTGGCGAACTCGGCACTGGTGGGTGATAGCCTCAGGAGCGTGAAAAATGTCATCTGTGGGACCGCACCACTGGCTTTGGCGCTAGAACAAAGAGCAAACGCTCTCTTCAACGACGATCGTGTTATTATTCGCCAGGATTGGGGTATGACAGAGTTGACTTGTCTGGGAACCATGAACGATCCTCGGCTAGCTGGCTCTCCGGGTTCTGTTGGTGAGACAGCACCAAGTTCAGCTATCAAACTCATGAATGGGGTGACTGAGATTACGGAGGCCAACAAACAGGGTGAACTCTGGTTTACTAGCCCGACACTCATGGCAGGATACTGGAAGAATCCTGAAGCAACTAGAGAGACCATTATTGACCAGAATGGGATACGATGGCTAAAGACAGGAGATATCGCCTATCTAGACTCTTGGGGACCAGGAGCTAATATCTACATCGTAGATCGTGCCAAAGAGATTCTCAAGATAAAGGGTTTCCAGGTTGCACCCGCTGAGCTCGAAGAGATTCTTGCTACTCACCCTGATATAATGGACAACGGCGTTGTTGGTATCAGTATCCAAGGGCATGAACTCCCAAGAGCTTATATAGTGAGACGCCCCGGTGCAGGTATTACTGCTCACGATATTATGATCTGGGTGGAAAGCAAGGTCGCACGCTATAAGCGTCTCGACGGTGGTATAGTCTTTGTCGATGCTATACCCCGAACTCAGGTCAGTGCAGTGAGAACCCGTTATATGAGCTATCAAACTAATGAATCATTGCTGTGTACAGTCCGGCAAGATACTACGACGAATCATGCGCCATCGCGCCAAGGAAGAAACAAATGGGTTCATATCATTGAAGGCAAAACTGGCCTAATACCTGGCTTTCACCTATGATAACAGACAGATATTGAAATTGGGATAAGGCAATGGATTGAGTCCATAAACTGAGAAACATCGGCCTCTCCTCCCTCAAATTTGGTGACTCTTCGAACGGCAAACAAGTCTTGGCGGGTTTACAATCTCGGCAGGCTACCACCAATACCGACCTAGATCAAAGTTCCATTTACTCATTGAGGTTCCATTTAAATGCTCAACTTGCAAGTAGCTGGATGCCACCACTAATGTGCTTGAACGTGACCCCCCTTGCGCTCCCGAATATCTCGCACCCCTAAAGATTCGCTGCGCCTCCCTCAACGCTAATCAAAGCATCCGACCACCTTGAACTTTAAACAAGGTGATCTAAGTCGAAATTTTGTGACTGCCGATGAAGTTGTCAACAGTTGAAGCTATGGACAGCTTGTTTCAAGCATGCGCCATCGTGTTTCAACATAATTAGTGATTTTTACCAGGTCCCTGGGGTGTGACACGTTGACACTTACCCAACTCAACAGCAGGCACACCAGTAATGTGTAGCCTCTCTTGCTCATCTTCTCGTATTGAAGATCGACAGAGATGAATTGAAATCACAAGAACCGAAATGTGGCCTTTGCTTAGGGTCGTTATCATACTACGTAGCATGAGATGCTGAGGGGTTCTTTGATATTGAAGCGGTGTAAAAGAAGCCGTCTGTGCTCTTCTCAGCCATATCCGGAGCGAGCGACATCTAACCCTGTCCCTAGCTGGTCAGACAGAAACATCTGTGATTTGAGAATAAGCCTAGAAGACATCTGTGCTTCTGAAATCTAAGCCGAAGTTCCGTAGTGTACTCCGTATAATTAGTGCGATCCACATAAAAGAAACTCCAGCCAGCCCAATGCCGATACTCCCTCTCAAGATGGGCAATGTCATTGGAGATGGCTATATCCCAGGAGACCAATGAGTGCCGGCCGAAAGCCGAAAACTACATAGTCCCCGGGGTCCCAGTTCAGACAAAAGCAGGACCGTCCTGGGCTCCTATGTAAGTATCAGCGAGGGCATTTTCGTATGGATGTATGCACGCGCATCGTCCCGAAACTTGCGTAAGACCTGATTGCAACCACACTTCGTCGATCCAAGGACTTTTGCCTCTTGTTCGAGCTACTATAGGTTAGACTAGTGGCTGAGAGCTGAAGATCACCATGCTGAACTCAGTATATCGGAGGGGCTGTGGTTAGCTCGTTAAGATCCCTGTCAAACTCAAGGGTCTGAGTACAACGACGCATAACGAAAGGCTGTTTATGCGTTCTCGGTCCTTAAGCTTGGTCTACTGGAATAGAGAGCATGGAAAGCCGCAACTTGGATATTTACAGGTCAGTTGTTTCTTTTCCATCCTTGCTTTTAGGAAGGAGGCCGTAAACTGTATATTCCCGACGGCTAGAGACCTCAACTCGGTATACTAAGTCGAAGCGTGCTTGCACCTCCTACACCACAAACCTTCTCTCTGCCTGTTACCAACTAAGGACTCAATTTGATATATTAGTATCTATAAAATTGCAGTCATTCAGCTACAACAGGCGTTATGTCAATCGTACAGCCACCAAAGAATGATCACTATCCTCGTCTCAACGGGCTTATCGCCGAGGCAAAGCAGAAATCGCCGTTCTACACAGATCTCTACAGAGATATGGCGGCTACTGGCCAACTCACCCCCAAAGAGGTTCCTTTGATCGATCATTCCAAGTACTGGGCGGCCTATCATGATTCCGAACGTTCGGTTATGACCTCGTGCCAGATAGACGGCGTTCTGATGAAGACTGGTGGTAAGCTGGAGGATTTCCTAAAACTCATCATATGGCCGCGCCACTAACCGGGCTTAATGTGCAGGTACTACTGGTATTCCCAAGTTTACCAGCTACTCTCAGATAGAGCTGCTTCGGACTGCGTCTCTCCTGGCAGACGGACTTCTCCATGCAGGTCTTCGTGCAGGTGACAGAGTCGCCAATCTCTTTTACGCTGGAGATCTCTACGGGTCTTTTCTCTTGCACATCCTGAGCGTCATTTCTCTGCCCATACCTGCCATCCAGATACCAATTGGAGGTTTGATGGCGCCAGATGTGACTGCCCAGCTTCTGCGAACATGCCGCGCCACGGCCATACTCTCAACCATAACGTCGTTGGTTCGTCTGGCCTCTTATCGCCGCCCGAAACAAGAAAGGTTCCTATCTGTGACGGCTGTCATGTTTGGTGGTGAACCAATGTTTGAAGACCAAGTCGCTGTGGTGGCCTACCTCTTCCCCAACGCGACTATACGCAGCTGCATATATGGCTCTATCGATGCCGGAGTCGTAGCCGTTTCTGCTGGAAGTTCAGACCCAGCAGAGCAGATTGTACTCGCAGCAGCGGCCATAGTCGAGATAGTTGTCGACCATGATGGAGAGCTTGTCCCGACTGAACAGCCAAATATTCCCGGAACACTTGTTGTAACCAACTTGATCCGAGATCTGACACCTGTCATCCGTTATCCAACGGGGGATCGCGCAGAGTGGGTTGATAAAGCGGCTGGAATCTTCCGTCTTCTCGGACGAAGTAACCAGGCTGTCCGGTTAGGTCCTGTTTCTCTAGACATCTCACATCTACGTCAGCTTGCTAGAGATGTTTTGAAGGCGGTGGCTATAGAAGCTTTCCAGGTGGTAGTCACCCGTCAAGACTCCAAGGATGCCATGGAGATAATGATAAACACATCAGAGCCCGCTCCTGCAACCCTGGGAGATGCTATTATTGAGAGGCTGAATGAGCAGAGGCCTATGTTGAAGAAGCATATCGAGATGGATCTGGTTGCTCCTGCCAAGGTTTCCTTCAAATCTATTTGCGATATGAAAGCAAACCCACGCAGTGGAAAACTACCTGAGATTATCGATTTGAGACTAAGTACTGAGTAAACTGTCTATAGACTAGAGAGTTTGTAGCATATGTAGCTTATGAAGCGTATTTTTCCAGCTTGGACGCAATGCAGTGCAGTGGCTCCAGCTGGCCCTGAACTCGGGCATCCGGCTCTTGCAAGTTCCAGAAGCGCCATTTCACCGTCCCACTCTACTGTCATACGTATCCATAGAGTCTCTTTAAGTGCCGGATCTACGGAGTACGGCTGGCTCTATTCACAATTGTCCGATATGCTCTTTTCCCGCGTAAGTCTACAGTCCTTGGCTATTAGGCCCACGTCAGAAAGTAGGGCGGTTTGCGTAAACGAGAACAGAGTCATACAGCACTCCGGCATTCGTCTGCGAAGCTATCTTATGTGCCGGCATTACTCGGATGGTCTAACGGATAGTAGTGCCTCGCGCTAAGACTCTGAGCCCGTAATCATTGACGATACGAGAAACGGCATACAATATGGCTTACAACCATATGATACTCAGGCCCTCATGTAGTCAATTCCGCCGTTTATCTATCGGAAAGTGCATAGGAAAATGTCTCAGAGCTAATCTCTCCATGACATGTTGCCTGACAGGGGCAGTAGGATGAGAAAGAGAGACAGCCCTAAAATTGATCGACATTCCTCCACAAGCGTGGAGGGCACTACGTAGGACAAGTAACACTGATACCAAACTTTAAACCCCAGTCTTGCATGAGATAAGTCAACTATAGCTGTCGATCTGGAAAGGTCGTGCATAAACAGGCATAAGCCAACCTGGATAACCCCTCATACTGAGAGTAACTGGCGCGAAGGAATCTTTTGTTAACTTAACGTCGGCCCGATAGAATACGAAAACCAGGGCAGAAGCAAAAGTTGCCTCAAAACACGAGATTGGTAGGAGATGAGCGGGCGTAGCTAGGTTTACGCCACGTCAACGCTTCCATATTTACCATGGGCACGGGCATCTTTATGCTGAGACATTTATTCAAAGCGAATCAAGCTTCATGCAGTATCGAACGTACGGCATAATCAGGAAGGTGCATTTCTATCATGCACTACTCGAGCTGAGATCGTCTGGGGATCAAGCCTCTCGGGAGCCGAGCATCTGTTCCTCAGTCTTTCTGTGAAACAAGGCTTCTCTGTACACTATCTCATAATGTTACAGCTTCAAGATACTATCACTTGTGACTAACCCAATCGAGCTTGTATGACATGATACCAGTATCTTGGGATCCGAGCCGTATATAACACACACAGACATCATGATCACCAAGGAAGCATCCCTCGTATGGAACTCTTGTTTCGCACAATAGCCTTCACAATGAATCTCTCTCTTGTTGGATCAAACCACTCCAAGGTGCATCTCCTGCTTATTGCCTTAGCCGTTGCCATCCTGACGTATCTTCTGATTTCGACACTTCTCGATATCTTTCGTGCTGTTCGTTCTCCGCTTCAAAAGATTCCTGGACCATGGTACGCACCATTGACTACCTTCCATCTACGATATCTGTTTTCTACCGGCGAAATTTGGAAGCTTGTACAACGCAGTCACGCAAAGTACGGCCCGATATGTCGTCTTGGTCCAAGGCATATCTGGGTTTCCGACAAAGAGTCTCTGAAGCAGATCCTGTCAACCATTAACCTCCCCAAGGTTGCCATGTATGCCGAGATTTCTCGAGGTCGAACGAGTCCTGGCCTCTTTGGTGAAATATGAGTATACAAGTCCGAACTTGACAATCCTATGACCTAAAGACGAATTATTTTAACAGCTCTACAGCCGATTCCATCCCCATAAGCGCCTTAAGAGATTCCTTTCTCCAGCGTTCACTGTCGCCTATGTGGATAACTTGGAGGCAGTCTTCAAGGGCGTAATGCGAGACCTTCTCCAAAACTACGTGATGCTTCTGGGTGAAAATGCTTCGACTGCAGAAGGTGTCCAGACTGATCTCATGGATGACCTTCACAAAGCAGCGCTCGATATGTACGTTTGAAACGCACTAGTGGAATTCGGCATCGGTATGTCTTGATGCTGACAGATGCGGTAGCATAGGAGAAAGCTCATTTAGTAAGGGCTTCGGGTAGGTAAAGCCCAATGAAGCATCCGGCGATCCGCAGATGGATGAGACATGGAAGTCCGTCCCGAGAGCCATTTTTGATGGTCTGGCAGACAGATACAAGGTACGATCCCATGCATCCGTTATGGATGCATTGCTTACAAGTTGTGGGTTCTCAGTACGTCTACATCAAGAGATTCTTACGTCGAATTGGATTCAATGTCGAGTTTGATTGGCCCAAGCAAATGATCATGGTAAAATCGGCTTTTGCCACTTATATAGGTGTCGCTAACGTCCATAGGCTATCGATTCAATCGTCCTTCAGCGTTCACATGAGAAACAACACTCGTCTGATCTCCTTCAGCATCTCATCGAAAATGGTAAGAGACCAGATAACGAAGAAACAATGAACTCCCGGGATATCCTTGACCAGATGTCTGAAATCCTTCTCGCTGGCTCAGAAACAACTTCTGGTACGATTGCCTGTTTGTTCCTGGAGCTCGCACGCAATCCTCGAGTCCGTGATAGGCTTCTCTCATCCCTCCCTGCTATCCGTCATGACGACGTTGAAAATATCATTGTTAGCAAGACTGTTCGCGATTCGGCGGACTACCAGTACCTGGAAGCTTGCATCAAGGAAAATCTGCGTCTTCATCCTATTGCATCTGAGATGGGTCGCCGTACTGGTGACCAGTGGATCAACTTGATGGGATATGATTTGCCTCCACATACAGTGGTCTCTGCCTCGTATCGAGATCTTCATCGGAACGAAAAATACTGGCCAGATGCTTTGAGCTTCATCCCCGAGAGATGGCTTCCCGACAACGAGAGAGGCGAATACCCTGCAGCTGAGTATGTCGTCGTAAAGTCTTAACTAGATGGATCACATGCTGACTTTGTCTCGCAGCACAACCGCGTACTTTCCGTTCTCTGCCGGAAGACACTCCTGCATCGGTATCAAGTGAGTCTTCTTGCCTTGGAACTTTCGAAAGTCACTGGTTATCGTACTAACTCTTGACCTCTTCACAGTTTTGCCTGGGCAGAGATGAGAATGATCGCTGCCAATCTTCTCACCAGATATGATATCACAGAGGTGCAAGGGCAGATAGTTGACTTCCGCCAGTTTATTACCATGCAGTTCCACACAGGCCACTGGAATGTGATTCTGCAGAAGCGGAAGTAACTGGAAATAGCTTTTGAGACTTCTAGATAAAAATAAAATGGAAAATTGACAGTCACTTCGCCCTCACGGTTAGGAGTGAAAGTACACTGACCCAGGGGCAATGACAGTGTCGTTTGCCATACCAGCTGTCAAAAAGTGCTTAGGCCCAATTTTCATGCGACTGATCTACCCGCACAGAGTTGGTTCATACACCATAAGTCGCAAAAGTCTGAATATTGAAACGATTAATTGAAGGATAAGGCAAAAGTCGTGTGCCTTGGGTACCAGACTCGCAGGAAACAAGCACATGGCATAACCGAACTCTTGGCGGCGAAGATTGTGTATCTTCCATCACCATAAATACCTCCCACAGCAGGTTCAAAGGCCATCCCATGGGCATTGAGTATGAATGCTTGCGATGATAAGTCTCGATTTATACGTGAACTACAATACAGTGAGAAGTCCCAGCTACTTCCTCATGCGCCTCGTCCTCTCGATTCATAACTGTCATCAAGTTCAATGTTCCCTAAGCCCGCCATATAACCGATCAACCGGAAAGCTTTCCACTCAGCTTCCAGTAAACAGCATAGTTGAATCCCTGAGCATCATAAAAAGGACCCAACTCGACAGCCTTTCCACCAGAAGTAGCTCCGAATGTCAGACCAGTGTTACTCTTTCGCTTGATACTTGCCAGGTCAATCGTAGGGTTGCCGCTCAGAGAAGACTGGCCATAATTGCCAGCCAAAATCACTGGACCGAAAGCAATCGCACCCAAGGTCTGGTCATCGTTGGCGGCGACGGTATGCAGGCTCATTGGAAGTTGGACTGTAACAGTATCTCCAGACTTCCACTGTCTCTTGATCAGAGCATACTTGCCGGACTCGATAGCCACATTCGCAGCTTGGCCGTTGACCTTGATGGAGGATTTAGAGGTCCAAGATGGGATACGGACTGCGAGAGTCCATTCACTGGTATCACCAGAGATCTTGAATGTCGATGTGTCACTTTCAGGGAAGTCAGTCGTTTGGATGACAGAAACCTTCTTCTGAGACCAATTGAGCTCCGAAGGAGTGAACAGGTTGACGTAGAGAGTGTCAGAAGTGTGAAAGTAGATCGAGTCCATGAGCTTGGTGTTGGTCTCGACTCCTGTGCCTTGACAGCACCAGAAAGAGTTGTAGTCAGTACTCCATGTACCACCACCCCAAGCAGGACCAACTCCACGACGACCACCTGCCTTGAGAGGTGTAAAGTATGTAACATGTCCATGATCGCTCCTAGGGTCCTGCTGACCAAGCAGGTGATTCAACAGGGCCTTCTCGTAGAAGTCAAAGTATGAAGCGTCAGTTGGGTTCAAGGCCCACAGCTCGCGAGTGAGTTTTAGCATATTGTAGCTGTTGCAAGCCTCGCAAGTATCATCAGTGAGGAACCCAGCAATAGCATCAGGAGCTCGGAAGTGCTCGGCCTGACTGTTTCCACCAATGGCGTAGGTGTGCCTGTTCACGACAAAGTTCCAGGCGTTAAGGCCAATATCGAGGTATTTCTTATCACCGCCGACCTTGTACTCGCGCAGAGCACCGATCCACTTGGGAAGTTGAGTGTTGGCGTGCAGGCCAGAGAGCTTGTCGACGTTTTGCTGCAGAGGGTCGAAGATGACAGCATGGTCGAAGCGCTGAGCGACCTTGAGCCACTTTGAATCCTTGGTGTAAAAAGCGATATCAGCGAGGACTTCGTTCATTCCACCAAACTCAGTCTGCAACATGCTCTGCATCTGGTTGTAGCTAAGCTTTGAGGTGCGAGTGTCAACCCAACTGGCAAGTGAGAGCATAGTGTCTTTGGCAGTCTGATCACCCATGCGGCGATAAACATCCAGCAGTCCCGCAAGAGTCTTGTGAATAGCGTAGTATGGTACGTTTCCATTGCTCAATGTGCGATCCTCGACCTTACTGATGTCTGACTCGGGGAACCCAGAGAGATATCCGTTGTTGAAGCCAGCCTTTGCGTTGTTGGCTTGGCATTTGGCGAGCTCCTGTACAAAGTACGTAGCTCGTGAGCCACATTCTTTGACGCCTGCAGAAGCATAACACTGTGTCCAGGCTGAAAGAAAATGACCTTGGACATGGCTTCGGAAGGGAAAGTCGGGAGCATCCCAGCCGCCATTAGTCTGTGCGCC
Organism: Fusarium phyllophilum; assembly: GCA_013396025.1. NCBI lineage: Eukaryota > Fungi > Ascomycota > Sordariomycetes > Hypocreales > Nectriaceae > Fusarium > Fusarium phyllophilum. The sequence continues at coordinate 107,564 of JAAOAQ010000144.1, read as the reverse complement.
CTTTGTGTCGAGCCCGTGGTTCTTGCGGAACACATAGAGCAGGCGATCGGGGTCAACCGAGAGAAGATAGTTCAATGTTCGGTTCTGGTTGTCCATCCATCGACTATCAGTGAGGGAGACCTGAGTCAAGTCGAACGCATCAGCCACGTCGTTAACAGCTTGAGAGCTGACAGGAAGAACCAGGGACGCAAGGCCCAAAAAGAGAGCTGAGGCTTTGACCACAACCATAATGAAGGTGGCTTTAGTTGATCAGTCGGCTTGATGAAGCGGATGTTACGCCGGATCAGCAGCTGGTTATATATCCAAAATATCGATACCCACAAGGCCCAGAACCAGAAAACTCCTTACCCCGTATCACCAGTTCCATTTGGCCTGAGCTCTTATCGCCATTGGAGCGCCAAGTTTAATGTTACATCTGCAGATCCGGGGGACCTTCCATATGGCATTTAGCCGATGCTTTGACTGATGATCTGCCACGAGATTTCTGTTCCACAAATGAGAAACACGAAACACCTGCTTGTGATTAATTGGATAAAATACCCGCACCAATGCTGCGTTATGGTGGTGATCCACATGAATCGACTCGAACCGTAAAGTCTGGGGAACATACCATGTCATGTCTCAAATACAGTGGTGCGCCAATGCTTCATGATCGGTTTGCAAGCTGGACACTTGTTAGTGATGGTGCAGAGCTTAGACATTATGCTTAGTTTAGACTATCGCGCCAATGTAGGCCGAATGCGAGATGAAGCTTGTCCTATGTCAGGAACTGCAGATGCGGAGAAGGGAGATCCGATCTATATAGGGAAGGTCAGTAAAGAATGCCATGATGTTCATGAGGGGTTTGGGGTCGCATCCCGGTGGGAGCAATCATCATTTCCGGTGGGAAGCGACTCAAATCCCGGTGGATATGCCGAGTGGCCAAAGCCAAGAGGTATTCTCAGTCAAGGGCATGAAAATTATAACAGAACCAATTATACTTCGCTCTTTTTAAATGTGTCTATGTAAAGCAACTCTAGCCGGCGGACTAACTACCTGTTGCGCAATTACTGGGGCTGCGTCTTGACCGTCCAGCCCTCATCCTTACTACCCATGTCATTGGATGCGGAGTCTTCTACCACAGCCTCCACAACAGTCGACTCTCCGAATTTCGCATTGATCTCTTCCAATTCCAAACCTTTAGTTTCCACGAATGTGAAGTAAGCAATGATGAGAAATATGAAGTCCCACGAAGCATTGATGAAGTAGAACTTCCATCCCAGATTAGCCATTGCATAAGCCATGGCAAAGGAAGCAAGAAGACTAGATGATCTTGTTAGTAGAGCTTATAACACGAAAGATGAATCTTTCCTACCCAGCACTAGAGTCAAGCATGCGGAAGATGGCAATGCCAGTAGCACGTAGCTTGAATGGCGAGACCTCGGTTGGATACAAGCTTGTCATTGGAGTGATCGAAAAAGCATAAAAGCCTTGAAAGAGGAAAATGACGGCAATAGTTCCATATATCGCGGAATTGTTGGTACTTTCGCCGAAACCTATAGACTTTTGGTTAGCAAGCAGCATTAGACTTATTAGAAACTGGAACCTACGCTTGATGAAACCGCCGATGAGCAAAAGGGTAACGACCATGCCGCCCACGCCGATGAAGGTCTGTAATCTGCGTCCGAGAATGTCTAACATGAAACTACCGAGAACAGCGACCGCGAACGACCAGCAGTTGATGATAACCTGGATCTGTGTTTGAGTTGTCGTGTTGGTTATGCCCGCCTGATTGAGGATCTTGGTGAGGTAGAAGCTGTAATTCTCAGATTAACATATCCAACACTATCGCAATGATATGACTCACGATATGATGAAGTTACCAAACAAGTTGATCATGGGTCCAAAGCTGCATAGAATGGCCAGTCTGCGCTTGTTCGGCCCACTGGAAATCATCTCCCTCCAAGGGTTGCGAGGATATTCTTGAGCTTCGCGCAAGATTGTGCTCCTAATTTCTTCCAGCTGCTCACTTCCCTTTTGGAGATCAGTCTTGTCCTTTCCTTGCATAATAACAAGAACTTCAAGAGCTTCTTCGTTCCGATCCTTAGAGATCAACCATCGTGGAGATTCCGGTACGAATGGAACAATCATGACAGCCAACAAGCTGGGAACAAACTGGAGGAGCGAAGGTAGTCGCCAAGCCCAGGTGCTTTGTATGTTTTGACTTCCGTAGTTGACGATTGCCGAGGCCAGACTACCGACGTAGAAGCAGGAGAAGAACAACCCGAGAACACGGGCACGTCGACGTGGAGGAAGCAACTCGCCAAGAAGAGTTGGTGCTGCGCCGTTACTGATAGCGGATCCAACACCAACGAGGAAACGGGCGACGACGAACATGGGTATGTTTTGAGCAGCGGCCTGCAAGATGATGCCGATTGTGGTTACGATCGATGCGATATAGATTGCACGTCGGCGGCCGTAGTGATCAGGAATAGGACCCATGAGAAAAGCACCGAAGATGCTGCCCATCCAATTAGCCGCATTGTTGAGGCCTTCAGTGGCCGTTGTCAAGCGGAAGTATTCAGAGTAGGAGGGCAAGATCAACAAGCCATTCATGACCGATGAATCGTAACCCAGTGTCTGTATGATGTTAGCTGACTCTGCAGGGAAGTTGATCCGTACGTACAGCCGAGTTCACGATGGTCACTGCCAGAAGGAGAGGCATAAGGATCTTGTGATCTGCAGGCACAAGCCTCGAGACATGCTTTCGTTCAAATGCCATGATTGAAATGGTCGCTGTCGAATGATGAACCGAACCAGGGGTTTGGCTCTTCTTCATGAAGGGTTACAGGGTGCATCTTATATCTTGGAACAAATACGTTTGCTATCATTGGTTTATCAAGTCCGGGGCAGACAGAACCCAGGGAATTGGTCTTATCGGGCCCGCAACTCCCCGCATCGGATCTAGATCATGGGGAGATAACGATTTGATTGAGTTCTGACCAATAGCTTCGCGATCTCAACCGAAGTCGGTCGAGCTCGGCCGAGCTCACCCGCTAGTGAGTAGTTTGTTAATCTAGCAAGTCAAAGTCAGAGACATGATATAGAGCTAAGAGATAAAAGGATAGGATATCACTGAACCGTGAATTCTAACCTCTTTCAATCAGAAAACTTGTCGAAATGCCTGGCCCTATCCGACAGTGGCCCGCGTGGCCTGAGTACACCTTTGAGACTGCAGCGTCCTCCAAAGACCCCGAGTTCTACGAGGTCAAGAAAGCGATCATCAGAGAGTATGGCGCTGAGGCACTTCAGAAAAGCTGGATTAAGGTCTGCAAAGAACTCGAAATCATCACTGATGAGATTATTGAGAAAGGAAACACTATTATCCCCGTCTTCGACACTCAACAAATTATCGAGAATGGCTTCTCAGCAGAGCAAGAGGCTGAGATCAAGAGGATCGGCTCGTTCGTCTGTCGTAAGACAGTTCCCAAGAACGAAGCGACAACGCTTTACTCAGACCTCAAGACTTATGTTGTGGATAACAAAGACTCTATCCAAGCATGGCCCAAGGAAAGCCCATCAATGCTGGTTTTGTACAACTCACCAACACAAAACACACTGCGTTCCCATCCAAATCACCTGAAGCTGCAGCGAAAGCTGAATGAGCTTTGGAAGTACTCTGCCGAAGATACCTCGCCCGACCCTCTTATCTATCTTGACGGCATTCGTGATCGTGCGCCAGGTCAGCCTTTTCTTGGGTTGGGTCCTCATATTGACGCTGGAAGTTTGTGTCGTTGGGCTGATCCGACTTACCAGAAGGTCTACAATGAGATCTTTTCCGGTAGACCCGACGACCATGATGTTTTTGATCTCGATGCGAGAAAGAATGCCAACCAAGAGCTTTACAAGGGCCCGGCTCACTCGACGGTGCTGCGCACATTTCAAGGATGGACTGCGTTGACACCAACGGCACCAAGAGAAGGGACCATTATGGTATACCCCAATGTCAAGGCCGTTATCGCATACCTCCTTCTGCGACCCTTCTTCAGTCCACCGAAGGAATCTGATCATATAATGGACGCTGAGAAGTGGACGTTCAACGACTCCAGTGGCTGGTTCCCAGGAACTATGAAGCCAGAAAGTCAGCGCTTGAGCCGGTCATCCCATCCCCATCTGAGGCTCGAAGAATGCCTTATTCATATGCCGGAGGTACAACTTGGCGATACAGTCTGGTGGCATTGCGATGTAAGTTGATGCATTCCAATCGCCTTCATTAAATTGTCTGACAAAAGCTACTGCCAGGTTTGCCATGCTGTTGATACCGAGCACCGTGGAAAGAACAACGCCTCAGTGGCCTTCATAGCTGCGTGCCCTACAACACCAGCGAATGAAGCCTACGTCAAGGAGCAGCTTCTTGCTACACTAGAAGGACGACCTTCTGCTGATTACGCAGATGGGAATGACCTGGATGAGAGCACGCTGAAAGGTTATGTGGGCCTTGATGGTCTGAATGCTGAAGCGCGCAAGGCTTTCGGATTCCACCTACTGTAAATATTTGGTATGCCATCTACGTCTTGTAGGACTATGTAATTTATATCAGACGTGAAGTAAACTATTGAGACAGGCTGAGCTTATAATAATCCACCCGTGATTCTGTAATATTGTCTAAATCCTTTTGTGACATGGGACTCTAGTCGAAAGATTACTTGCTTCAGCCTTCAGTGCAACCGAAAAGCACCATAATTTGCAGTAATTATATTATTCAGAGTCGCATTGTCTTTGTAATTAATTGGTCATCACTGCGTGGCTGGTGGGGAGAGTGATGTATAGCTGATCTCATTATGCCGCCCCGTCAGCGTCAGCACATCACCATAGGCAAGCCATAAGCAGCCATAAGCAAGCCGCAAGCAAACCACTCTCGTGTATTTCATAAACCTACCAACACTTCAATTCCAAGATACAGGAGATTTAGCCCGAGTCAATCACACAACATGTCGACTGCTATTGTTGCTGGAGCTACAGGTAGGTGATCATCCCAGTATCATTGCTGCATATCTTACAGTCGCCATAGGCATTCTGGGCCGAGAAATTGTTCATCAGCTTGGCCAGAACCCTCAGAGATGGAACAAAGTCTACTCCCTCTCGCGATCTCAGAAAGAAGAGTTCCCTTCCAATGTTGAACACAGACACATCGACCTCACCGGGAACGCCGATGAGGTAGCCAAGAATCTACAGGGTATCACTGCTGAATACGTCTTCTTTGCCGCTTACCTCCAGGAAGCAGACGAACAGAAGAATTGGGAGGTCGATGGCGATATGCTACAGGCTTTTTAGATGCCCTCGTCAAGAGCAGGATTGACAAGAATCTCAAGAGGTTCCTGCTTGTTACGGGTGCGAAGCAATATGGTGTTCATCTCGGGCCCGTCAAGAATCCCATGCTTGAGTCTGATCCTTGGCAAACTGACCAGTCAACCTTTCCGCCCAACTTCTACTACCGTCAGCAAGATATTCTGAAGAAGTTTTGCGACCAGTCAGATGGTCGTATCAGCTGGAATGTCACTTACCCCAATGATGTCATTGGCTATGCACGAGGAAACTTCATGAACCTGGCTACGGCAGTTGGCATTTACGCGGCAACCAGCAAAGAGCTTGGTAAAGATCTTATCTTCCCTGGTTCAGAGAGGTTCTACACTGGTTTCGACTGTTTCACAAGCGCCGACCTTCATGCAAAGTTCTGTGAGTGGGCCGTGCTTGAACCTAAGGCTGCCAATGAGGCTTTCAACGTCGTCAACGGTGATGTTGAGAGCTGGCAGAACCTATGGCCTAAAGTCGCAGAACGATTTGGAACAAGGGTTGATGCCTCACAATTCCAGAAGTCTCACCCTTTGGGCTCATCCACTGATTTGAATCCCGTTCCTCCACTTAGCTTGCATGAGGAGAGATCCGGACTCAAGGGTGTCACCAAACTAGGCAAGATGGAGCAGACGATCGATTTAACGAAATGGAGCCAGCAGGAAGAAATAAAGGAAGCTTAGAAGAAACTCGCTAAGCGAGAGGGCTTGGATGAAAAGGCATTGGAAGGGGCTACGTGGGGATTCCTCGGTTTTGTGCTGGGCAGAAATTTTAATCTCGTCATCAGTATGGGTAAAGCGCGAGAGCTTGGTTGGACTTGGGTAAGTTGAAAACCGTTCAGAAATTTCGAGTCTTGCTAACATTGAATAAGATATGAAGATAGTTGGGAGGCTCTGAGCAAGGTGTTCGATAGCCTGGAAGACGCCAAAGTTCTTCCCTGAGCTTGTTGCTCTATGGCAAGTTGCCAAGTCAAGCCGTCTAGTATCTATAGCAAGATAGATAGTTTAACAAATTTTCAAAGCGTCAATACCATTCATGTACCAGTTTCGTTTATGCTTTTCCTCAAGACTCGTGTAGCATGGCGGGCTAGGAGGTTGTGTGATGCCACAGCGTCCAGCAAGACAAGCCCGGCTTCAATAGCCTCGAGGTATTCCCGGTTATCCTTCGAGCCCGTATTTTGGCATTCCCGCAACAGAAACATGGCAGAAGAGTAAATATGATACGACAGCGCCCTTAGGAATTCAGTATACTGCAAGTAAGCGTATAGGCGGGGTTGTCTTACCACTGCTTTCTGGTTGATGCCGGTTGGTCCCAGCTTCGATTTATCCAGATTAGGCTTATGGCAGACGTAACGCTGACTGTTCGTGCCCAACGATATTCGTCGGGAGATGATAGCCACTGCTTTTGAAGAACGCGGTTGATGTGCATGCGCAGATGCAGGAGGACGAGCGTCAAATCGTAGCGCTGCCACTTGATCCACGGTTGAGTACTCTCAAGAGCTTGGATCTCTGCGTCGGTGACTGCATCACTCTCGGGCTGCAAGTGGCTTGGTAACGAGTCGATGATACTCGCTAGTCCCTCGTCAGCAGCTTTGACGATGTCCATGGCATTTTTCAACGACTTGACACCATATTTCAATGATATGCGAAATTTATATATCACTTGAGATGTTCTAGCCATGAAGATGTGATAGTGAACGGGGTCCACGAGCGTATCCTGTCCTTCGCGGTGGGAGACAGAAGGCAGGGGAATGCTAAAATCAGATTCGTCTATAACTGGGGACTCATGCGTCAAGTTTAACCTGATTGCAAGCAAGTTGATTAGCGTTGGAGCGATATCGTTATCTTGAAGCCTCACCATTCGCAGATGACCAATGTCCACCACAAGCGGCGCTCTGCTTCAAGGCTCAGATGCCTTTTCTCACGTTCACCATCATCCTGTGCTAGGCGGAGAGTTTGTGCAATTCGGATCGCTGACACTCGCAAGTGATGCCCCAACTCCGAATTGCCACGGTTATTGAAGGCCATGCATAGGACAGCTATTGCTTGCACGCTGTGCACGTTGGGTACTCGCAGGAAGTCTGCCTTGTGAAGACAGAAAAGAGCTGCCTCGTACCAATTTTGAGACACTTGCTCTATGGTAACTTCTGGGGATAGTGGCAGGCTTTGAGCTTCGTCGTCTTCCATCATCAAAAGAGCTGTCTTTACCACTCGTCAGGTCCACCATCAGGTGAAAGGGCTCGATTGAGTATTTCGTAACTTACACTGAGAACACTAAAGTAGACAGCGAGCCATGACACGTCGGCTTCATCAAGGGCAAGACCTGCCTCTGAACTTCTTGCGAACTCATCGCATTCGTCCTTGAATTGAGGATATTCCAGAGCATAATGAACCCAAGAGTCCCAGGTCATATCGAACTCTATCAGCTTCCTACTACACTCTACAGTGGGCAGGATGATATCCGACCAGTCTGATACACAGGAGCCGCTAGTATGAGACTCCAAAGCCAGGCTTTCCCATAAGCCATCAGCAAGCTCACCTGGAGTATACTCCAAGTCATTTATTGGCTTGCTGGATATATAGGATTGTGGGAGTGTATTGCTTTGGCGACAGTCTTGCTGCGCCTTTAGTGCAGTAATCTCTTGTCGCAAGCGATCATTTTCTTCCATGAGCTCTTGATATGTTGGAGTTTCGGGACTGCTTTGCCATCTGTGGTCTCGTCAGATTAAGGAACACAAACAAGATGCAGATGATTCACCGACGTGGTCACCTGGCCGCGAATCAGGACCATTTCTCTAACGCATGATTCCGCCTGGCCACGCTTGATGCATCGTGAGCAAGGAACAGATTTATCGCATTTGACTTTTCGAGATGAGCATGATAGGCAGCTCCGAGGCGCTCGCTGTGTGGATCGAAGGGCGATTGCATCACTTGAACGATGCTCCATACTGACTCCGTCAAGGGTATTACAAATGTTAGATGGTGAGGAATGAGAGGAAGATCCGGTCTCAAACTCAACCGAGCTGGCCCGATAATCGCATGCGCTGTGATTGGGTGGGTATACGCGGAGGTGACGCTTATCGGAGCTGCCCCACGGTATTTGAACTTTACAATGTAAGCAGAAGAAGATCAATCTACACTCTTCTCTATTTCCATTTACTGCGTGACTAACGTCTCCTTTCAGTTATTCGAGATGCCGTCTGTCGTGGTTTTCCGTGGCGCAGCCATTCACTCTCTTGACCTCCAGACTCTGGATTTTGTCGACGATGCAACTCTCATCATCAGCGACGGCGTCATCACAGGATTTTGGAAGAGCCCTGCCGATGTCCCCAAAGATACTTTTCCCTCAGATGCCAAAATTCACACTCTTTCTCACGGTGAATTTCTTATCCCCGGATTTGTCGACACTCATAACCACGCCCCTCAATGGCCGATGCGGGGTCTTGGCCAAGGTCTTCACATCCTCGATTGGCTCGACCAAGTGACGTTTCCCTTTGAGGCACGGTTCTCTGATCCCGATTACGCAAAAAATATGTATGAACATACCGTTCAGGACTTTCTGCGACAGGGAATCACGACTGCTTCGTACTATGGCTCCCGGCATGCTGAAGCCACGCGCATCCTCGCGGACATATGCCACGCGAAAGGCCAGCGCGCGTTTGTCGGAAAATGTAACATGGACAGAAATGCACCAGATTATCTTCGTGAGCAAAGTGCAGAAGACTCTCTTCGCGAGACCAAGGAGTGCATTGCTCATATTCGTGCCTTGAGCCCCGCCGGAGAAGGTCAAGAGGGGCTGGTGAAGCCGGTTGTTACACCAAGATTTGCAATCTGCTGCACTGACCAACTTCTTCGTGGCCTTGGAGACATGGTGCAGGCAGACGATACTCTAGCCATGCAAACACATTTCAACGAAGCTCAGCAAGAGATCGACTTCACCAAGGAGTTGTTCCCTCAGTTCAAAGGCAGCGAGGCCGACTTGTATGAGACCTATGGTCTGCTCAACAAACGCAGCATCCTTGCGCACTGCACCATCATGACTGACTACGAAAAGGCACGTCTTGAGGCGCTCAAGTGTGGCATAGCTCACTGTCCCATTGCCAACATGACCGTCGGCGGTGGTTTCATGGTCGCACCTATCCGCGATTTCCTCCGTCGCGGAATTAAATGCGGTCTTGGTACCGATAGTGGAGGCGGCTGGGCATCTCAGATGTTAGCAGTCATCAGACAAGCGATGATAGCTTCAAATGCCCGAGAGGTTATGTCTAAAGGCGAAGACAAGGCTCTTTCACTTGAGGAAGTATTTTACCTGGCGACATTGGGAGGCGCCAAGGTCTTATGTCTCGAAGACAAGATCGGAAACTTTAAAGTTGGTAAAGAGTTCGATGCCATCTGGGTGGTTACAACAACGGGACTGCAGTCCGCTATGACTCCTATAGAGGAGGAAGACTCACTGAGGGGGTTGTTTGAGAAGTATGTTATGACAGGCGATGATAGGAATGTGGCACAGGTTTTTGTGAGGGGGCGTAGAGTTGCCGGTAACCGAGAGTATGACTAGCTTGGGCAGACTCTAAAGCCTTCCCCTAGCTAACAAGGAGCTTGAGTGCATATAGTAGCCTGGCAATCAACAACATATGCTAATTCACATTAACTCCACTTTGACAAGTCATCACTTTCACTTCTTCTGTAGGACTGCCTTTAGCTTGATGTTTTTTCTTATGCACCAAGCACGCCATATATGTGATTTGCAGTCACAACCTGTGACTGGGAGCCTGTATCATTATAGAGAACCTAGAATAATGCGTAAGTTATAGGATAGAGAGTGATGCTACTTTGATATTATCTCGATTAGCTGTCTGCAATTTCCATCAGAGATAAACAGACTCTGGTCTGTAGGCAATGATGTCTCGGCTAGAAACTTTGTGTATGTCGAGTATTTGACATGACGAATCTGTATGGGGCGTTAACGTTATTTGTGGTTGTAAGAATCAAGTAATTGTTTGATTACGCGCGTCAGACCAATTTATTATAACTTCTGTTTTGTTTATAGCTAGACAGACAACCATGTCCACGCATACTAATTTATAGATATTACGGAGTATAGGTCACTGAATTACGTAGAAAATGGAGATGTGCTACAGGATAGATCTTGATTCGTCAATCACTGTGTCAAGCACTCACTAAGCCATATCTGGTTAGCCTCAGTTGGGCTTGATTAAGTTCACTCGGGTTATCATGCATCCCCGCTTCTTGACAGATGTTCATCCCTTTTTCATCAACAAAAACTTTTTATCACGACAAGAACAGCAAACATGGAAGGACAACGGAGGCTAGATCGGCTGCCGCCAGAGGTCTTCTCGATGATTCTACGCAAGCTTGAGCCACGTCAAATCAAGCCTCTCATGCAGACGAGCAAGACTGTTAACGCAATGGCCAAGTCAATGTTTTACAGGAGAATGATATTCTCCAGAGACAGACATTTCAGAAGATTTCTGAGAGTCGCCAAAGGTGATCCCAGAATTCTAAACATGATTCATCACTTGGATGTCAAAAACGTTGATTCTCGATATTTCTGGCTGCTCCTCTGTCTTGACCTTCGCAACATCGAGAGCGCCACTTTGAGTAATGGGGAGACCATGATCATTGGAGCCCGTGACGGCCTGGCTGATTTTGAAAACATGGCCTCGCTACTGGCCGGACGTATAACCCCTAAGCCTAGACTGAAGACGGGTAGGTTTGTCAATAAACATAAGAATGATAGGGGCTAACAGTACACATAGTATCTTACGATATCAGGAGCCCAGACCCGCGTATCTTGTCTTTGGATGAGATTAAACTATTTCGCTACCCCAGTCTTACATCTCTGCGCCTCCATAACGTTAGACTCGATCGTTATGCCTCTGAATTAGTTCAGCCTCTTCCATTTGAGAACCTAGAGTCCCTCCACCTAGAAGTTTACAATTATACAGACAAGATTCTGGAAAGGCTCTTGCGAAATGCAAAGAAACTCAAGCGCTTCGAGTTTCACCACCCTATGGATGAATCAGACCGAAACACCCCGAACTTCCCACGGCTTCTAAGACCATGCCGAGAGAGTATCAAGGTTATAGAGCTTTACTGGAACTGTCGCCGCCCATACTTCGAAGACAGACCAATGAAATTTGCCAATTTCAAGTCTCTTCAATATATCGCCGCCCCACCAAAAGCTCTGTTTGGGCATTATCTCTATAAAGGTGATATTGAGTGGTTGCCCAAGCTCAGAGAGCACCTACCGCCAAGCTTGAAGGTGCTGTTCTTGCAAGAGATTGAAATCTATGAGAAGACCCCTCTATTGCCTCCAGGTCAAGAACTTACCGACGACTATGACCCATGGTGGTATTTGATACCTGCCGATTATGATATGGTCAAAACTCTCATCGACTATGAGGCATTGTTTCCGGCGCTTTCCGTTATTTCGTGGACGTCGCCAGTGGGCACAGATCCGCCGTGGCAACTCTCCGAGCCTGCCGTCAAAATCGGGATCGAACTTAAGTGCGCAAAAACCCGGATACAGTTTGAACCAGACGAAGAGTGGCTTGATGAGCTGGAAAGAAACCCAGCGACTGTGTACTCCGATACTGGTTCGGAGTATTCAGAGACTGGTCGGGAGGAGACTTCAGAGGAGAAGGCATAAAAGCAAAGTGATGGCCTTGTCCATTGTCATGACCTCTATCGTACTCAAGTACATTTGTTTCGCACCATATCAGTTGCAGTATATACATCTTAATATGCCAATATCATTAAACCTTCTATTTTCATTACTTGGTATCAACATTAAAGTCTTATCTATGAGCATCCATGCTTCTTTGTATCGTTCTGGTATAATCCTTTTCCGCACTGCGTAGTGAAGGATTAGAGCTCGCTGTGGTATCTGGGTATCTTGGGTCTCTCTCCGCCGAGTCGTCAACCTCGACCACCACCGAAGTCACAGTATCCATCTGAATAGCCGGTCCTCTCAGAGATTCTTGACTGATGGTGCGTGTCATTCCCTTTCTACTTCTGTTCTCTGAACCGCTTGCCCTAGCAGGCCATGACCACCATCCTCCAGCGACGTTCTCATCTGCTTGTTGGCCTCCATGGATCGAGATGGTGTTTCCGAATCGACGACTAGGTGTTTTGAGGAAGGCAAAGGTACTCAGACCAACATCTTCGGACGAGATATCGTACTTTGAGGCGAAGACAATGGTGTTTCGGGTTGTGCCAAATAGCAGGCAATCGAAGGAACCGTTGGATGCGATCATGGCACCAGCGAAGCAGAAGTAGCCGTTGGGTACGTTCGCGCCAGCCATTGTCGCAATACGGCCAGCCGCAAGAGGAAGGGTACACATAACGTAGATGACCGGGTAGATCAGGAAGGCAGGGTTGCGGCTGAGCTGGAGTTGCATGGTATCGGCCTGGCTTGGTGACCCCGAGGACTCAAAGCGAGCTTGTCGACGGAGGTGGAAGAAGATGATGAGATACAGGACAGATGTTGTACCAAGGCCGAGGAAAATGTAGAGGTAATGTGTGAATAGTCGAAGATTCTCATACTTTCGGTTCATCCAGCACTGTATAATGTTAGAGGGCTGCCGACAGTTAATGGGGCATTCGGTACTCACCCAACTTCCAGCGCGGACAAAGAAACCATCAAACTCGGCACCATTGCGAGTCGCGGCAATCGGAATGAGGGAGATGGCGTAGACAAAGATCCATATGGCGATGATCATCGCATACAGTACTCTCTGCGGTGTCTGCCGTCGCTTGACAACAGCAAGGTAAGTGTGAATGGCAATCGCAGTGATGAACATAGACGAAGCCAAGTCCCCAAGCGACACGAAGAGTCCCTGGGTATAGCAAGACGCTGTGCCAACCATGATTGCATTGTTTCGAAGCCACGCCGCGTTGAGAAAGAAGGCTACTCCTTGGTGCATGTCGGCGAGTAGTAGATTGATGATAAGCACGAGGAACTGGTTCGGTCGTCGAGGGGCGGTAGGAACATTTCCGTCTGCCTTCTTATTGGCGTCTTGATCGTTCTCAGCAAATATCCCATCAATACCCAGCGTAAAGTCGATCGCCCTCTGAATCGGTCCAGTCGTATGTTGAAAATGCCCCGAAGGCTGCGACTTGATGAACAAGCTCCATGTCGTAAGCTTATACACCAAGTAGAAGAACAAAGTACTCGCAGAAAAGAACGAAATGAAAGCGAGGACAGTAACGGCAGTCAATCCGTGTCGAAGATCATCATTCAAAGGGTCCAACGTCCGCCCTTCAACAGGAAGATCGCCCCACGCCATTATTATTGTTTTAAACGAGAGAATCTGTCGAATCTCAGGAACGAGATGCAAACTGCAGATGAGAAATGACAGCCCCCCACGGGTATTAAGAGGGAAAAAGACCCTGAATGGGTCAAGAATGTAAAGGATTTATCGCCCAGAGGCCCAGATCCACGATGTGACATCGCTTCGCAGCTGAGCGCCCGTTCTGTATTAACGTATCAAGGGAATCCTGGCATTTTTTCAGCACTAGAGTTCTCGGCCGACTCTTTTCGCGCCGAGGCTAGGCCAACCTAGTCGTCTCTCGCGGATGTGGCTTTTTCCGCTGCAGATTCATGAGAAGAAAAACGTGGAAACCATTTGGCTATTCTACGGGTCAGTACGTAATTGAGATCCATTCTTGACATCTTGTCAGTTGGAGCGTTATCCATCGCCCTCGAAGATAGTGGAGATAAAATGTCGTGTCTCAGGTTGATGAAGAAAAAATAGTCAAAGGAAATATGCTTAGAAGATGGGTCTTCACCGACCCAAAGATCGACTCGCTTGCTACGGCACGATTGCACATCAATAGTGGATAAAAATACAACTCTTCAGTTCACTTCAAAACTCAACTCTATTTCTCTCACCTCAAAAACGAGCCTCGGCACAGAATTCATCGTCCTTCTGTTCCTGACATGGCGTGGGCAAGTTAGGATCGGCGCACGCGATGTGGCGTCGAGCGAGTCAGTGTTTGGTGTTCAAACGTTCCTCGCTAGAACATTCTTGGTAAAACGCTCAGACATAGCGGCCATCCCATGTGTCCTAGCGCACCGAGCCCTGGCGTTTCGGCAGTTTTGGTCATAGCGGATGACATTTTTCACATTTCATGCGTCGAGACGGTCTAGAACGAGCGAGGTCTTTGGGTTTCGTTAGTATCGAGATTGAATCACGATTGGGAAATGAGGCTGATTGAGTGAATCGCGCCATATTCCACTGCTCTGGGCCGTGCTGCTGCAGAAGATGAAACAATACTAATTTTATATGCTTTGGACCTAAAAATTGCTGCCATTGAGTTTGAACTCAGGCCATATAAACAAAGTAAGGCTTCATCTCGATGAGTTGCATATCTGCCACTGTAATATTTAATGTTATCTGCCGGGCATAACTCAGCGCTCAGCCCTACTTCACCCATGATCCATGACCGTACATTGTAACTATTCAGGCCACAGCGCAAACCCGCTTCCTAAGCAGTCTTCTGAGCGAATTGTCTCTCGACTTCCTCCGCAAACTTCCCAATGCTATCAAATCTCCATTCAAACGCCACATTTTCTTTCAGTCTCTCGTAATCACCTCCGACACCTGTGCCCTCTTTCTTTTCGCCGCCGCGAGAGACCCAAACACTTCTGAGTCCGAACCGTTTGGCCGGGACGTGGTCTGCAGTCAAACTTCTCGCTACGTGTAGTAATTCCCCGCGATCCTTGTCGACGCTCAGATCGCTTCTGAGATGATCAAATAAATAGTCGAAGTTTGCCTTAGCGGGTTTATAACTACCGATGTCTTCGGCAGTGTAGACCTTGTCGAATTCAGCGGGCTGAAGATGCTTTAGAGTCGAAGAGGCGTTGACGTTATCCATGTTAGTGAGGATGATAAGTTTGTAGTGTTTCTTTAAAATTTGCAAGCCTGGAATTGTGTCGGGGAAAGGCAACCAAGTCCCGGGTAGGGACTCAAGATGGTTCATTTCTTCTTCAGGCACAGAGACACCAAGTTCGTCTGCGAGACTTTTGAACGAGCGCGAGATGATACTGCCGTAGCGTAGGGTAGGCTCCCCCTCTTCAAGGACTTGGGTTAGCTCATGAAAGCGCTGGATCAATAAAACGGGATTCTTTTTGTAATCGCTTTCGGAAGGAAGACGACTGATAATGGGCTGTAAGCCGCGAATCATGCCAGACTCCTGGTCTATCAAAGTGCCGTAGCAATCAAATGACAGGGCCTTGAACGTTGTGAGATCCGGATAAGACATGTTGAGAACTATTTGACTGAGGATTTGTTAATTGTTTCTATGGTCCTTTGGAGTAAGTAAGAGATTGAGTCTAGGTAAGACGATTAATTCCTACTAGTAGCTTATATATACTCAACTCACAAGGGCGTCGTTGACGAGATCACGATTACCTTCTGACCACTGACGTCAGGACGAAATCCTTCTGCGAAACAGGCAAATTCTCAATTAAGGAATGTTTTAGTCATTTGTTTTTTCAAGGAGGCTATTGGATATCACCTTGATCACCATTTCTCCCTTGTGATATTTCATCTGCAAATTAAGCCACTTTGGCAGCAGCATTTGAGAAATCCGTATATAGATACCAATGCTAATAAAACACAGACAAATTGCTAGTCGAATAATTCAGAAAGCAAGTATACATAAGGAAAGACACATGAAAGAAAATTTAAAAGACCTGATTGAAATGCGAGATGGCTCAGCTATTAGCGAGCTTCGAAACTGCAGGCATCTTGCGCAAACAGTCCTGCAATCCATCTTCAGCTGCGTCAACAAGCCATCTCGCGAGCGCACCCCTTCGCTGAGAATAAGTATGGCCTTTCTGCCCACAATATCCAACAAACGTCTTACCATCCTCCCTATCCCTCGCCCAGCTTTCCTTGTCTGAGCCTCCAGGGATTCCTGCAATACGGTATATGGTCCAGTCAATGTCCTTTGCATCGTCCTCGAACACTTGGCCTGTCTGTATGATTGTGCGGTAAGCATTTGCAGCTATGGCGCGTATCATCAGAACTATCGCCGGTCTGATGAGAGTCCATGCGTCTTCGGGCTGAGAGATGGAGACTGTCCCCATGGCGAAAATTCGTTTGACGCCATGTCGGCGCATTGCAGGGAAGACAGAGTTTTTATAAAAGTCTGGGATGACATCTGGAGATGTCGTGCGATCGCTGACCTGGGGTCCAAGAAGTGAAACGACAATGTTAACCTTAGACATGGCCCTTGAGAGTGCTTCTTTGTCGGATAGGTCTCCCTTGACGATCTAGGAATGTCAGCCATGTTCTTTACCAAAAGATGTGTACAAGATCTACCTCCAGTAGTGGATTGGAAGCGAGGTCCTCGGGGACCTTTTGAGGGCTTCGTGCGAATGCAACAACTTTGTGTTTGCGGTGGAGAGTTTCTCTGAGAAGACAAATACCAGCGGGGCCGGTGCCGCCAAGCACGAGGATGGTCAAAGAAGACATGTTGATATGATTGAATATGAAAGAAGAAGGGTGAAAATTAAATGATGAAGTTCCACGGGATAGTCTCTTATATATACATTCTGGACCCTCCTCAAGGAGTAAGAAAACATCAGGGCTTGATTTAGGGTGTAAAAATAAACGCAGCAAAAGGTATTCTAAACTTATAATAAGCTGTACTAAGTTACCTGAGTATTTTTGTTGTAGGTCTTGAGTTTGCTTTCCTCCCCTAGGCCCTGTCTTTGCTTATCAAGATCACCATAAATTTTGAGATCCCCGCGCGGAACGAGAGTCATGCGGGAGATGCTATCTATGACTAATTGCGGCTTAGGCCAAGCGAGCGAATCAGCGCAAACTCCGCTGTCTTATATCTCCGGGCGGACAGAATCTAAGTTCGGGTCTTACCTTAGATCACACGTTCTTCCATAATCACGGACAAACAATGAGAAAGAACGGAAGCTGCTGGATTTGTCGCGTGCGCCACAAGAAATGCGACGAGACCCTTCCGACCTGCCAGAATTGTGTCGCACTCGGATTGACGTGTCATTTCAGCGATGCTAAGCCAGATTGGATGGACAATGGAGACCAGCAACGTCAGATGAGCCAACGGCTGAAGGCGCAGGTCAAGCGAAACGCGAGAAACAAAAGAAGCAGGCAAATGATTCAAAAGATTACCCAGACAATCGACCAGGAACATTCAGTCGAAGTCCCCATCACATCGCCAGCCCTTACTCCGGGTCCACCGTCGCCTGTTCCTTTAGTTTCGGACTCGGCGGGTAACGCGACGCCGGCCTCTTGGCCCAGCAGCGTCGACATCGTCACCTCATCCAACTCCAAGAATGTCGCACCGGACATAGGAAATGCATTTGGTTCCCCATTTAGCGACGCCCCCGAACAATGTCTTTTCGGAAGCAACTTTCGAGAATCCCTCAACGTCAAGCTCTATGGCGAAGAGGATCTACGATTCGTTACAGCCTACAAGGACTATGTGTTTCCTCTTCTGCACCCCTTCTATCATCCTTCCTTCTTCGAAGGTGGCCATAATTGGCTTCTAGTCGCCGCCCTTAGAAATTCAGAGTCGAGACAATTGATCGTTAGCTTGTGCACGTACTTCTTTTCAGTCGTGCCACTCATCCCCGGCGCAGGATACACCTTGTGCTCGACTTTCGCCTGGGACCAAGTTCAGCGGCAGTCTGAGCAAGCTTTCAAGGGGATGCAGCACCGAGTGGAAATGCTTGGCGCTACAGCAAACATATGGGAGAGAACACACTTGTTTGGCGATATCATGCTCTTGCTTGAGTTCGAGACCATGACTCAATATTCCCAGGCATGGAGACCTCATCTAGATGCTGCGATTATTCTGTTCAAGCAAATACTCGCTTCGCCGGACGTTAAGCAGATTGTCTGGCGGGTAACCTTTGATCCGAGAGATATATCGGCCGAAGAGGCCAACAAACTAAATGCCTCGGGCCTTCACTTGTTTTGTTCAACACAAGTGACCCTACGCTTCTTTGCCTCTAAGATAATTATCGCGGACATTGTATCAAGTAGTGCACTCACGCAGAGTCCACGGCTTTGCGACCACTACGAAAGACTAATGACCGCCCAAGGAGAAGCTAGTTTGAACTTGAAGGATGTGACCGGGTGTGAGAACTGGGTTTACCTGAGTATTGCGGAGATTGTTGCCCTTGATGTATGGAAGAAAGAGACGAAGACGAGCGGTACTTTCTCATTCATGACTTTGGTTCAAAGAGCAGGAAAAGTGATCGAGAAGCTCGATCGTGGCCTAGCAAAGTTACAGAGGGATGAACGCCATGTCCAAGACGCACCTGGTCAGCGAGCTGAACTCTTCGCGGAATTCACTCTACTGCGTAACATGCGTCCTCCGCAGGCAGCCCACCACGCCATTACTCGAATATGGGCAAACGCTGCAAGACTCTACCTAATTGTTGTTCTCTCGGGATGGCATCCAGAAATGAGCGAAGTTGTTGATCTCGTGTCCGCAAATCTAGAGTTGCTGGAAAGCTTGACTACGCCAAGCTGGCTGATGACGGTTGCTTGGCCCTTCTGCGTGACAGGGTGTCTGGCGTCCGCAAGTCAAGAAACTGTAGTTGAACACGTCTTTGGTAGGACGACGCCACTGAGTAACGTGGGTGGCTTGATCGAGGCTATGAGGATCGTCCGAGAAACGTGGAAACGACGAGGGTTGTTGAAGGATTGGGACTTGGCCGCTTGCTTTAGGAGTTTGGACGATATTCCGTTGTTGGTTTGAGTGAGCGAGGATGCTTTGGAAAGTGGGCAAAGTATCCTAAATTTAACAAAGATATCTTGAGATTAGTAAAGATATCCTAAGTTTAGTAAATATATCCTAAATTTAGTGAAGATAACCTAAACTTCTACTAATTCCCTTAACTCTTTCTATCATTTAGGATCAAGGTCTTGAGTTTTCTTTCCTTCCTAGGGGTTCACATAAGGATTGATAGAAAGATGAATGACTTACCAAACAGTAGCAAGTATAGCTTGGGATATTATTAGTGAGATAAGAAACAGATCCACAAACAATTTAACTGCCCAAAACCTGCTAGCTCAAGGCTATCAGTAGCAATACTCATGTCTAGAATCCGCTCATCTTTCGCTGTGTTGGTTACCTCGTTCAATGGAGTGGTTTGTAGGATCACGTATCCAAGCAGCTTAGATCTTGGATCTTCAGGTTTGCCTGTACAGGATTGTCAAGGTTAGCAAACAAAGTTGTGATAGACTGGAACAAGATGCGATGGAAAGAAAGTCTTATATATCAGGCGATGTCGGTTCAATGGGTCCTCAAAGACGCAGTATTCCATGCGAGTAACCTCAGTTCGGCAAAATATTATGCATCATGTAGATTGGTGAGTAGGAGAGAGGAAGAAGGAAATATCTTACCTTTCGTGAATGGTCTTCTTGACTGTGCTTGACTGGTGATGACTAGTATTGTCGGATCGAAGCTACGAGACCTGTCAAAGTTTATATGTTATGCCATGGATCATTGCATACCTCACTTGACCGTCTTATCGTCTGATACTATGAAGACAGCATTGCATCCTAATGCTCACGATGAATCATGTTGCATAGTTCGATGGATGTTACGTCACGCCGAGACGAAAGGAGTTCGGCGTGAGAATCTCCCCTGCTCGCAATGCTGCAAAGTAGCGGCTCGGGGCTGATGAAGTGCCCGTTGGATGCATCAGGGGCCTCCTTCGAAGTCCGACGTCTCGAAATCCGGCATGAAAGTAATCACTCGAGTCTGATGTTTCTGTTCTCCTTCTACCACCATTGCCACTGAAAGACATGCAACAAATATGGGTACGAGCGATGCAATTATGGTAAAGAGAGGCCTTCAAACACATCATAAATCTAAAACTCTACATCTTCAATGGAGGATCTTTTCGAATCTACACTACCACTTTCTAGATGACATTCGGTCTACTTTCACACTTCAGTTCAAGCCTCTGTTACTGGTGCCATCAAAATTAAGTTGCCTGACAGCGAACACTGCATCAATCAAGATGCACTCGATAATTACCACTGCATTTAGCACGGGATGTTCGGTATTAGACATACTTGATACAGGATGATACAGAATGACTCACGGCGATTCTCCCGATTTGGAAATTTTGACCTGGGGATGGTTCGTGCCGATTGGACCACGAGCAAATTCATTGTCAACGAGAATAAGCAAAGGTTTTGAAATCTAGAATATACATCTACACAAACGACATACAATCAGGGTTTTCGACTATACTCTTTGAAATTCTCAAGGCTGCAATTTTCAGTATTGAGCATGTTTGCTTATATCTCCTCTATTGACCTTCGACGAGGCTCGCGGCATGGCCAGCATATCTACAATAATTGGAGCGTTGAAGCTTCTTCCTTAGCATCTTGCGTCACTTCCTTATCTAGGATCTGCAATTGCTCCGATACTCGTTTTGCAAAAGTAGGGGAATGTTTAGGTGGAGGGGCGTCGAAAGACATGCATCCCGAAACTGGATGTATACAGGCATTTCGGCAATGAAGTCTCAACAAAGTACAACTGCCTTGCCCCTGGAATCCAACATTTATTTCTGGCCTTTAATCCAAGTTACGTGCTAAAAAGACTAGAGACTGAATTACTCTTGCTCCTAGGCTGCTGGTATTGGGCGGCGATGTTGACTCCTCCAAGACCTCAATGCTTGCGCCCAAGCTTCATCCACAAGAGTATCGCATTCGCCCGCACCCGATTCCGAATATATTATCGTCTCGAATCTTGTGGAAAATCTAGCCTCTACATGCTGGGATATGCAAGTATGCTTATTTCATGCGATAGGTTGGCGAAACACGATATCCCGCAGATCAATTCTGTTCGGCAAATGTCAACTGCCGATTGAGATGCTTGGCCAGCTGCCAATTTATTATCCAAATCCGGTAGAAGAAAATGCTGATCTCATTTCAGAATTACCGTCATCATTTTGATATGACTTGATCTCATATTAATTATGTACATAGAAAGTTTCTCCTGGGGATGAATGTCCCCGGACCTAAAATCCCGGGCGTACACGTTCCGAGCCCGCATTATTGTCCTGCGACCTCCGCAATCAATAGGTTTCCATTTTGATCCCGACCATTCCGTTGATCCGTCCGAAAAAAAACATGAATAACGCCATCATGACCTTGGAATTCATTATAAGTCTCTCCCCCAATCCCGGCCGACTTTCGTTCAAGATATTTGATCGGCTCTAACGCCCTTTGTGTTTGGGCACCGTCAAAACTTAGGTAGTTGAGCTCGCGCCCGCGCTTGATCCTGAGTTCAGTCGCGGTAATGAAAGAACACAGCTGCTGGGCAAGAAAGCCAAGTCCGGAGATAGTTGCGCGTTCGGTGATTCGAGCAGAGCCGCTATTTGGTTCCTTGTATGCTCCGATAAAGAAAGCGAATATGTTTCTTTGTTTGATGATGGTGACTGTTGAGAGACCTCAGGCTCTGAGAGAGAGATAGGTTCGTTAACGAATGGCATTTTGGTAGACTTGTAAAACTAATCGGCGATGGTAGCCCACTTTGAGTGATTTGGGCGAATGTACCGCATTTATATCGTTTGTCTCGGGGCGTTGGGTGAAGCTCCGCTGTCCTTGACCCAGAAGGTGGACAGTCTTTGACAGTGCAAAACCAGTAGTTATGCGGGCAGTGCTTCTCCCCACCTCAACGTCGCAGCCGGACCATTCGGCAGTGCTACTGACCGCCCTACGTAACGAAATACAGGGTCCAAGAGACATCCTGTTTTAAATCCCGTCGCGTGTCTCTCTCATGTTCCTTTTCTTGCTGCTGATTTCTCTTCTCTTTCTGCTCTAATTCACCCCGCTAGATCTAGGCAATCATCCTTGGTGGTCCAATTAACATGGCGCAGCCCACTTGAGCTCAGACAAGACTCTAAGCGGGGCCTTGATTTACAGTGGGTTCCCCAGCCCCCAGGCCAGCTGATGCTCTGGGGCCGCTGTCACACAGTCACAGCATTTGGAGACCTGCACTGGATCATCGCCCAAGCGTCGCAGTTGTTGATTCATACCAATGGCCCTTCTTTATGTGCTTCCTGTCTACCAATCTCAACATAAGCCTCGAATCAGTTCGTGAAGTGAGGATAAACACTGTACGCAATAAAACTTGCATTAGCATGTGACTGATGGTTGCAACCCATAGCCTTTTGACACATGAAGCCCCCAAACACCCTTCGAGAACGGTCCGCAACCCGTAGTAAAATGCAGGGTTCAATATGCATCTCTGGCACGAGACAGCCTACAGCACGTCATGCGCGTCTAGAACGCTTGTCTATTATGAACCATCACTCTCTGGAAGTGGTTTTTAAGGGTTTCTCCGGTCCCCACGAATGGGCGATATTGTCAATACTGATAATAAAAGACGTTTGATCATTATTTTTCCGCCAAGCATTTCACCCACGAAACTTCGTACTGGACGATAAACCAGACTAAACCAACCGAGATGGAGACAGATAAGAACAAGCGCCTCTTGAATCGATATGGGACTCTCCCAAAGCGAGGCAGCCTTCTCAATCACCAATTAGAGGCTCGTATGCCCTATTCTGTCCTTAGTATATGCCAAGCTAACAGTTTTGGTGGCAGGGAAGGAAATATTTCGACTCGGGAGACTTTGCTCTTAACCAAGCTCATCGGTCATCTAACATTGGCAACGTCACAACAGGTCGCGAACACCCAATCCGTCAAGATATATCAGAGCCTTCTAGTTCCGTTCCGAGTTCAAGCAACATTGATGATAACGCAACCCAACAGTCATCAACGAGACGAAGAAGCCCGGAGGTAAAGGCTCGCGCCCAAACTCATCTTCATGAAGAGATGGAGAGCCCTCCCGAGATTGAAGGTAATGGGGCAGAAGAGAGAAACAGCGGGTAGGTTACTGTTGATATATACATGTTTAGAAACCTGACTCAATCAGTGAGTTTCGAGGTCTTCTCGTGCAGATGGAAAATGGATATTCATCCAGAGCCTATTGGAACCTATATCTCAACGGCTGTCTATGTAATTTTAGCTTAACCAGAGCTCTTCTAACTTCAACATCAAACGTCGCTCTCTTCTCACAACTTGGTCTGCATTGGGATCGTCAAGACACCATCAGCAGAAGCGTAATTGGTTTAGTGGTAAAATTCTCCGTTGCCATTCGAGCAGCGTCGGGGAGCCCAGGGTTCGATTCCCTGATTACGCAATGATAGAGCTCAAGCTCAAGATATCTTTTTGCAGTTGCATTCATCTATGCTTTTGTGACTGTTTTGCCATGTTCCAGCCCGGCCGTGAGGGCGGCGTTGAAGTTCAACAGAAGTTTAAGAGGGAGGCCAAGCTTTTGCTTGTTCACGGAGCAAGGCAAGCGCAGACGGATTGTTTCCATTTTTGGTAACTCATACCACTACTACCACCAAGCATCAGCATACAGTTGAGGTGGGAGGTAAATTTATTGCGTCATTGTTGTCTGACAACTCATAGTCAGAGTGTTGTGCTTGTTTATTTATTTCACTTCTTTCTATACTCACTGCTGTGAGATGTCTACTTTGCTCCACCAAAACTCAGATTGTTTCCGAGCCCAATCATCATCCGTAAACACAGCAGTCTTGCCAGCATCTCCTCCTATCAACTCCTCATTGCCTTCGCCAAATCTCAACACCTTGGGACTCTTGGGATCATATGCCTCCCATTTCGGTCGCTGAGGGTACTCTCCAGGGACAGCATTGGGGTCACCTCTTGTGATGAAGCTGGTAACGTAATGGTTCAATGTCTTGGCAAGGTCTTTTTGTGTTTTGGAGACAGCGACAACCTTGGGATCACAGACTTCGTAGCGCATATTATCGGCATGCTGGGCACCGTTGTTGACCGTGCTAACAGCGGCCCAGTGGTAGAGGTAGACGGGCACTGACGGGGAGGCAAGCTCGGCCGTCTGACGCGCGGGAGCGACATAAGCATAGTGGGCATATGCAGCCTCAATGCGCTTGTACTGTGATCCCATATCTTTGCGCTTCTCCTTGTACTCGGAATCCTCAAACTTGGCTGGATCTCGGTAGAGCTCCTCAATAGTGTCCAAATCCTCGGAGGTAAGCAGCGGCAGCAACTCGGCCCAGAAGTGTCGGAACTGAGAAGACTCCGACATCTGCTTGTTCACATAAAGCGAACCTTCGTTCGTTGTGAAGCCAGTCATTATGGGCACCTTATGCCACTTGCCCGACTTCCATGTCTCAAGAGGCGGTCGCGCGATGACTTCGCCATCAATGACAGGTTGGAAAGCCCAGCGAAGGGAGGGGTTGTACTTGTCAAATGTAGCTGTTTGTGCATCTGTAATGACCTTCTCTGGCTGTTGGCGGAGATAAGGAAATATCTCATTCTCTGGGAGATCTTCAGGGACGCCGACCGCGTGGAGGAAGTCCTTGAACTGGGATTCATGAATCGGCGCATTGTATGGTCTCACAGCTCGCGATGTAGGAGCTCCAGACTCAATAATGGCTTTGTGAAAGAGAGCGGCAACGCCCTCCTTGTAGTGCATGATATGACGACCGATCTGCTTCAAGTTAGTTGGCTGTATACCCATATTGTCGATGGAACTTACAGAATGAGCACCGGCGGACAGACCAAACAATGTGACATTACTGGGGTCACCACCGAAGGCTGCGATGTTTTCTTGCACCCACTCCATCATAAGGATCTGATCCTTTAGTCCAAGGTTAAGAACACCCTCCTTGGCACTCAGACTTGAGGGCAAAAATCCCAAAGCTCCAATTCGATATTGAAACGTCACTGCGACAAAAGCTTCCGGCGCATTTGCCACCATTGAAGCCGTCTTGTGCATGTGCGCCGAACCTCTATTGAATGCACCACCATGGATATACAAAGCAACAGGTAACTTCTCATGTTTATCCGCTGATTTGCGAAAGATGTTTGCTGTCAAACAATCCTCACTCCGCTCAAGCGTGGGGCCTACCAACAATTCCTTACCAGGAGCTGCAGGGCCATATTCAGATGCATCGATAACTTTGTCGGGTGAAGCTGGGACTTTGACGGGGAGGCGGAAACGGAGATCGCCTGTTGGGGGTAGAGCATAGGGGACGCCCATCCAACCATCTACGGGTTGGGGTAGGCTGTCATTCAGCTTGACGCCGACAAGCTTGCCCTGGGGAAGGGAGATAGTTGGAGTATCTGGAGAAATTTGGATACCCATTTTGACTTAATTGCTGCTGTCACAAATGAGGAATCGTGAGAATACAATGGTTAAATACAGTCAAGACACGACACTGACGAAACCCAATGTTGGAGTAGCGCCATCATTATGAGGGGCATCTTCTCGGCGTCCAAAAAACGCTCCGCTCTCCACGGCTCAGTTCCGACAACGGCTTCAACAGCAGAATCACCGGAGATAAGTGCCATCTGCGCCCTATCTTTCCAATCTGAGTAACAAAACACGCGAATCTCCCTTTTCAGATCGGGGAACTTTCCTGCCCCGCGATTTCGCCTGTTGAATATGGACCCGATCGTGGCCGGTGTTAGATTTGAGGACCGAGTATCGGACCTTGATAGCGGCCAACCGGAACTAGGCCTAAACCCCGCAAACTTGGGTGCTTTTAGTGAGGTTGTCATTGGTGAGAATGCCGTTTGCGCTGCACTTGACTCAGAAACTGCTGCTTCGTTGGGATGGGATCTGCCTGATAGACTGATAGGGTTAATTCGCTTGGTTGATACGAGAATCATGTACCCCGGACCATTGTCTATCGCTTGCTTGACTGAAGGGAAGGTTATATGGGTCTCCGATCTCCCATCATTGTGAATCTTAGAGCTGTCACCGCGGAGAGCTTCTGAGGTTGATTCTAGGGAGTTGAGTGCCACTGGTCTAAAGATCTCCTAAGTTATCCTGAATTTACCTAAATATTTCCATCACTTAGGATTAAGGCCTTAAAATTCTTACCTTCCCAGCCATGTCACCAACAATGGGACCGATGCCCGACGAAAAGAAGCTGGCCGAAGAACAAATCGCCATGAAAAAGCTCGACTCGATAATCCCAGGCGAAGTCGTCGAGCTTGACGCTACAGAAACATTTCTCCGTCAACATAATTTCACAAACGAATACATCGGCGAACTGCTGACTGATACGGAGCTCAACAAGAAACTCATCCGAAAGGTCGACATGATCCTTCTCCCCATGTTGATGGGCACATATATGCTTCAATACATCGACAAAAATGCTCTTTCATATGCTGCTGTGTTCGATTTGTTTACGGACACCGGAATCTCGTCAGACCAATATTCCTGGTTCGCGTAAGTGGCGTCCTCAAGTTCAGAGGCATTCTCTGGTGTTAACCATGTCAAGGTCTATTTTCTATATCGCTTATATGGCTGCGGAATACCCTTGGCTGTTTCTCGCACAGAAGACACGAATGGCCAAGGTCGTTAGCGGCTGCGTTATTGCATGGGGAAGTGTGTTGCTACTAACGGCTGCTGGAAATAACTTTGGTTCGTTGGCGACGTGCAGATTCTTTCTTGGTGTCTTTGAGGCTCCAATCACCACTTGCTTCATGATGATCGTTTCGATGTGGTACACGCGTGAGCAGCAGCCATTCAGAGCTGGTATCTTCTACTGCTGCAATGGCGTTGGAGCTATGGTACGTTCACTTTCCCTCTTATTCTGACCATGCTGACGTAAATAAGCTTGGTGGTATTCTTACCTATGGCATTGGCCAAATCAAGAACTTTCCCGTATGGAAGGCTGTTTTCATGACTTGTGGTGGAATGACAGTTGTCTGGGGTTTTGTCCTACTCTTCTTCCTCCCCGACAGCATCATGTCAGCTCGCCACTTCACCCTCGAAGAACGAGCCCTTCTCATCGGCCGCGGCCGTCTCGCTCGAACTGGTGTTCTGAACAAGACCATCAAGTGGAACCAGATTCGTGAGGCTTTTATCGATCCTCAAGTCTGGCTTCTTGTCTTGTTCATGCTCCTCAACGAAACCATCAACGGAGGTATCGCCAACTTCGGCAAGCTCATCATCAAGGGTGTTGTCAAGGATCCTCTCGAAACAGTAGCTCTGGGAATCCCAATGGGCGCTTTCCAGGTCATCTATATTCTATCAGGCACCTTTCTGGCTTCGCGGATCAAGAACTGCCGAACCATCATCATGGCTGTCTATCTTATCCCCACCATGATCGGAGTCTGCCTGCTCTGGAAGCTTGATCGTGAGCATCACAAGATCGGTGTACTTTTCGGTTATTACATTATCGGTGCCTTTGTCTGTTCTCTGGTTCTTGCAATGCAAATGCCCGCTGGCAACCTCGGTGGCTACACCAAGCGTATCACTGCTTCAGCAATGGTCTTCATTGCTTATTGTGTCGGGAACGTCATCGGCCCTCATGCTTTCTTGGGCTCTGAGGCTCCGTTATATCCATCCGGATGCATCACGATTCTCAGCTGCTCAGTTGCGCAGATGGTCGTCGCAATTACGCTTCGAGTACTCTTGTCCAGGCGAAATGCACGGCGAGATGCCGCCGCTGCGGCTGTTGGGACGAATAACGAGGATGCCTCTGAAGTGGATGGCGCTGACTTGACAGATTTCGAGGTAAGTTTCAGTTCAGACTCGCATTGTGACGACGAGATACTGACATTTTGCAGAACCCTCATTTCCGCTACGTGCTCTAAGCCTGATATCTCGACCACGTAGGTAGACGAGATAAAGACCCACTAAGATTAGTCTAAGATACACTAAATTTACCTAAACATCGCTAAGAATGATCTTCCTTTGCTTGTTTGCTTTTTCTAGGAAGCGCCGCCAATATGCCTTCCGATGAACCGATCCTCAAGTTCACTCCCAACCCAAGTTATTTTCGTCCCTGTTGTTACAGTGTTATTACATGTTCCTCTCTTAAGACCTCGACCACTATCGTGATAATGGTCTGGGCCACGGAAATATAACCTCGCAAGTCGGAGCACCGACAAAGAAGCATAAACCAAGAACCCACTCCTTAGTATACAAACGCAATGGTCCATTGTGCTCATCATATGACAGCCGAACCCCAAGTGACACGTGGTGGTCGAGATCGTTTGCAAGATACTCCTCCTCTGGCTGGTCTTCTGACCAGAGGGATGTGAAGACATGTGTGATATCATCCTGTTGCTGGCTGAAAAGCTCTTCAGATTCATCAAACTTCCGTCTCCGAATGAATAGTGCCCGTGCTGTTGTAGCCTCTCCAGATGGGTCGCATAGATAGCCCAGCGTTAAAGGTTGATCTGCGTCCATGGCTCTAAAGACCTCCTTCGCCATAAGCCTTCGATACCGCAGGCTGAAAGACTCATCTTCATCTACAACAAAGGCATCTTCCTCAAGAAAATCCTTCATATCATCCACTATCTCTGCATCTTTACGTCCTTTCTTTGCCTTGATAAGTTCGACTAGCTGTCTCAGCCGGGTACGCTCATAATCTGATAGTTGCTGTTCGCCTTTCTGAATTGGCTGTGATAAGCGTGGCGATGACCGCGGCGCTCGGAGTGTATTGTCCAGCTTCCAGAGATGACCTCTTGTGACTATCCCAGTTTTGGTGAAGTTGACATCGACGTAGCGACAGCTCTTGTTGAATGTCAGCCTCTTAGCACCTTCGGGAGCTCTAAAATCGTCAAAGAAAAGATTGTTGATCTGCTCAACCATTGGCTCATGTTCTGACACAGGTGGCTCATCGTTTTTGAGTATCTCGCCGTTTACGAGACGAAGGGCCAGTATCGCGAGGTCTAGGTTTACACCACTGTCTTGGAGCCGCGTGCTGTTGAGACGTGTCGCATACTGGCAGCAGTTGGCGATGATGGCCAAACAGTCCCATGGCTCTGTGACGCCTCGTTTTCGAACATCTGAAACAATCGTTCCAGACATGGAGCTTGAAGGTGACAGCAATATAGTGTACTTGCCAGCCGTCGCTAGTATGTGATCAATCATTTCGTCATCCTCACTCGTCACAAAGTGATGTCGGTGAAAGCCAAGACAGAATTTAGTAGCGCTTTCTGAAAACCTGGCTGACTGAACACTCAGCTCACCACGTACTACTCCAAACATCGGTTTCTTTCCGCTGAGTATCGAGCGTTTTGTGTCTTCGAAATCGGCGCTGTGATGAATTAGAAGCGTCATCTTGAGACCAGCTCTGTAGTTCTCCTGGAACGTCCACGCTCTCGTCCACCATTTATCGCGAGTGATTTCGTATATCAGGCGTAGCATTTTATGCGCTTGACTGTACTCTGCGCCGTTAGAGAGCGCAAATCCGCCCTCGTGGTACTTGACAAGGACACCTTTGAGTATCGAAGAGAGGGTCCTCATCTCATCCTCATCTTGGATCGGGCGGCCGAGTAGCGCGACAGGATGATCGCTCAGCGAGTAAACACGGTCCATTGCATCGAGAGCGTGTCTCTTTTGCCGGCACTCAGTATGTGTGCATGCTGACTGCTTGCATTTCTTCTGCGGGATACTATGCCGATCAATCCACAGAAGCGGCACGTCATGACATTGCATGTACTTGGTGATCCGTTCAAGCACCGAATTTCGTACTGAGGAACGCCAAGCTTCTTGCCCATCCCTTGTCTCGATCTTGTGAGCCTCACTCCTTGTGTTTTGCGTCTCATGCTCGGAAGCGTCCCAGGTGTACGAGAGCGCAACAAAGTCGCTGTCTTTGAATCCGTTGACTGTTTGTCGGAACCAATAAGGTGTCTCGGACTTTTCGTTCTCATCTTCAGTAAGCTTTCTCTTCTTCGATTGTCGTCGGCCGAGACATTCGAGATTTTCGACGATCCATATCATCTTTTGCTGCGGAATTCTGCATTTTTGTATCTGGAGGAGTGACGAGATGATGCTGGGTTCGTCTTCTGGTGTATGACTGCCCCGAAGGACTCGCTTTGTGGCCATTCTCTGGGCCACTGGAAGGACATTTCGGGTTTAGACTAGGGGATGCAGTCGATTGGACATGGATGAGATTTCTGGTGTCAAGGATGACGACGTCAGCGTCGCTAGCTCACGAGACGCGTCGTGAGCTGCCAATCACAGTCCTCTTTCGATGGTTGTGGGTCACAATGGTCAGCCGAGTACAGTAGATGAAATGGCTTAGGGTATCTGAGGTTATTTTTAGGATCAACTTGGACTGCTCTTTGACGAGTTTATTTTCCCATCCTGATACAAAATCTCAAGTCTTTAGACGTCTAAGAGGGGGGCTTAAACTATCGCACATTCTCTTTTATTAATATTCTACTGGCTCGTAACCAGCGGTGATTGAGTAGTACCCTTACCTCGGATGAATCGTTTAAAGATAGAAAAAAATGTCTTGCAAGTTAGGCATTCTGCACACGAGGTGTATGCGAAACCAGTCGTTTATTTAAGCCTCAAACATCTTCCTTTCCTTGCGCTTTTGGTTTCTGTCAAACCGTTTTTGGGCCACTTGCAATTCCCGATTCACCCATTCCGTCTCCTCCGCACTATAGTCGTTGTAGTAACGAAGAGGAAGCCAAAAAGGCCATCCCTTTCGATGTCTGTCAGATCCGTCTGGAGCCGCCAAGGTCTGATGTTCTTTCCAAGCTTCATGCTGTACAATGCATGCTTGTGTTGAGCCTCCTGGATACAGTGTGAGTGGCGTCGCAAAGTGTTCATGTTCCGTCAACAGTTCCTTAACAGGACATTCATCCTGGACTGAAAGGGTCCAGAATGGAAACTGTCTGCCCCTCGACTCCTTGATGAATAGGACGCGTCTGTAGTTCGAGGAACCAACGTTCCTGTTAATCCAATATGGCGTATCGCGCCACGTCGCGAAACAGCACTCCGTCTCGACCATGAGGTATTCCTTGGTGTTGACGCCAGCATCCTCCAAAATTTCAATCCATCGATGCACATTTTCCAAGATCTCGTCAGTGTCCCAGTGGTAAAACAGTATATCTTTCAAGGCACTGAAGTCAATGTCGGATCGAAGCTGTTGATAGATGTCCAGCCCTCTGGAGACACAGTCTGCAATAAGGCCTGCCCATCCCTCGATGTTCACTGTAGAATCGTGCCTGAACTGTTTCATGACGTATCTCCAGACCGCAGTGTTGAAAGCCACCATGTTACTTAAGAAATGAGGCTTGCATGCTTCTACGCATATCTGTGCATTGTAAGGATCTTCAATACCTCGCAGGATCATGTGAAATTCGGATGCCAAAATGGAGTCTCGGCGTATTTTGATGTATTCTAGGACGCATCTAGGACCATCTTCGCCGTTAAAAGCGTACAAAAATCTTGCACTGCCAATATGGTTTCTAAAATGTTAGCATGTTCATTCGTATCTGTCTATAGCTAAACCGTACCTGCTGGACGGTTCAAACGTTTGCGCTGCGAGAAATTTGAGAACTGACTTCGATTTTGTCAAGGCCGCCAGCTGTGGTCGTGTTAGAGCGATCAACTGCAATGCTGTTCGACTTACGCCCAGAAGAGAAGTTTCATTATCAGGATCATATTCATCCCAGGCAATGACTGTTGAAGGTGTCAAAATGCCTTGAGTAAAATATGTCTTGACTTGGCCTAAGTTATCATCCATAAATGCGCCTTCAACTTTATCGCCAATCTGACGGTGGTCTTGATGCAAGTAAATAACTCGTGGTGTCTGTAGAGTGATACAGAACGGGGCGAGGCTACCACGCCGTAGCGATACTTTCACGCACAAACCCAGCAATGAAGAACCTATCGTGAAGGTAGAATCATCCTGAAAAGTTGATGAGCTTGTGTCGAATGAGACTTCTTCCTTGGTTGTTTTTCTTGTCCATTGTACAAATGCCTTTGTTTTCCAGGCTTGTCTCCATGAATCGACGACAGTTTCTGAGCCTTTTCGACGCGTGAGGTGATTATCCTCGAGGCTTCTGACACTTGATCCCTCCTGCAGATCTCTAGCTGTTGAAGTTGAAGTGGCTATAGTTGGTAAAGGGCGTCGGATAGCCTTGTGAGACGTCATAGTCACAGCCCTGAAGGATTAGAAGGAAGTTTGCAGGTTGCAGGCTGGGTGTACTGACAGAATATTTGCCGTCATATGCAGCTGAAGCGAGGAAAGGCAACGGTCCAGTCCATCCGTGGCGAGACGAATCTGGTCTCTATAGCGCAGAAATAGGGCTCCAACAGTCTTCAAGGGATTTCGGGTATTCTTCTGCGCTCTTGAGATTGTGTCGAGAACGCTATGAATATTGGAGACTTTAGATAGGCATTGCTGAATAATACGACTCAACTTCTTGAGTAGATTGACTTCCAGCGTGGTGAATCTTTGGAGTTCATCTGAAAGAATGATTTCCAAGGAGCAGCAAATGGTCTCAATATCATCAAGCTTGTCAGCGAGACTTTCGAGCTCTTTCGCCGCTGACTTGTAAGTTGCAATGAATTCCTTGACGGCCTTTGCTGTCTGTACTAGCTGCATTGCTAGTGACACAATTCCAAAGCTTAGAGAGGCAGGGTCCATAGTGTGGAAGGAAGGTTGACGGTGAAGTCTGGAATACGAGATGAGACGCGAGTCTTTTGATGTTGGCGACGAGGGAAATCGGGCTGCGCAGAATGCCTTGGAGGGGCTTTGCAGAACATAGCGATCTCATTCGATGAATGTTTTCTCATCGCCAACTTGTCTTGAATTGTGATTCGTCTACTCTCGCAGCCTGCATAAGGAGGGGTACAGTTTATGGGCAAACCACCTGATCCCAGAGTCTCACCAAAACAGCAATCATTTGTATTAATTTGAGAAGCAAGAGCTGACCCTATACAAATAATCCATCCTCCAAACCCTGTTTCATTCCACCCATGCTCCTGGTATTCTCTGCCATCCGTTTCCTTTACCGTTAAGCTTTTGATGCCTGCGGCGCTCTTTTCGTTCAAAGCGACGCTCCTGCAATTCGCAAGCTCGATCAACCCAGTCTGCTTGGTAGAATCCGTTCTTTCTGTGACCATAAATCGCGCTGTGCCGAATGAGCGTAGGTATGACTGGCCAATACATCATGGAAAAGTGTGATGCATCAACGTTTCTTCCACTGTTCCACTGTTTGTATGCCTCTGTACGTTTATACCAGGAACCCCACCGGATTTCACTGTCCTTGTACCTCAGTGCTGGGAATTCAGTCAAGAGTTCGCGTATCGGACAAGAGTTGTCAGCGTATTCGATCCAATATGGAAGCATTCGTCCCTTGTGATACCTCGAGCGAAGGGGTCGGCGTACAGCCGAATCTTCGAGTTGGAGTTCGTCAAACCCCCAGGCCTTAGTTTCCACCCAATTGTCAGAGCAGTACTTTATGGCAACTTTCAGATAATTCGCTACGTCGACATGAGCTAGCTCCAACATATCGATCCAGCGGCGAACACGATACCAAGCATCATCAGGGTCAATGGAATGCCACAGAATGTACCATATGGTTGATGTGAAGGGATGGTACTCGGAGCTGGTCAGTATTTCTTGGCTGCGCGACAGAACGCCCGCAAATAAGGATGCCCAGTTCTCCAACTGAGCATTTGACATCTGACGAGCGCATAGTTTGCTACAACCATAGCTCAACTCACTCAGAACGACATCATGGAAACGTTCCCAGTCGTGAGGAAAATACTGTCGACAAGCTTCAATATATGCAGTAAGACGACGAACCCCCTGGGCCTGGAGTAAGATGCTAAACTCTGCTGGAGTTATTAATGCTTTGCGGATATGAATATACTCAAGAAAACAGGCAAAGGCTTCATCTGAGTCGGGGTATCGGTATGGAAAGGAGTAACTAGCTGCATGGTTTCTACCGTCCTTAGCGCCAACCATCATACTGAGATTAACTGTGCTGAGTATACCTTGGCTCACTTAGATCCATCTGATCCTTTAAGAAGTTGAGAATCTTGCGCGATTGAAGCGACATTGCAAGCTAAAACAAAGTCAGTGCACCTGATCAAACAATCGGGAAGAAAACCTACGCCCAATAACGATGCTTCATCCTCGGGATTGTATTTTGTATACGTCACTACCGTGGCGGGCGTGAGGAGTCCTTGGCTGAAGAGACTCTGGACCGCTTGTAAATCGTCGGAATCAAATGCCTTTTGAACACTTCCACCTACACCGGTGGCATTTTCAGAGATCAGGAGCACCCTCGGGAACTGCAACCGAACAGAAAGGGGGGCAAGAGACCCTCTAATTATTGATAATTGTATGTATGTGCTCAGCAATGATGATCCAAAGGTGAATGTCGAGCTTTCGTGTGTATGGGCCCAAGGCTGGGCATTTGAAGCATTTATGTTCTGGATTCTTGATTTCTGCGTCTTTTGAAGAAACGCCAAACTTAAGCATTGATGTCTCCAGATCTTGGTGAGTTCTTTCGGCTTATCTTGAGAACGCATAGAGCGGTTCATTGAATAGAATTCTGGTATGACAGGAAAGTGACTTGTCTGAGGCAACGGCTGAATGACGGGGATAGATATGCTCGTCGCTTGAGAGCTTTTCGCAACCATACACCTAAGCTGTTAGCCCTTACACATATACGCTCTTTACCGCAGCCTCTAACTTACAATGTCATTGCTGTAATAATATCACGGAGTGATGAGTGCGACCTTTCCAGACTACCGACGTAAGTAGCAATCTGAGGTCTGTATCGTAAGAACAAGCCGCCAATGTTTTTGAGGGGATTGCGGCTTGGCTCAAGCTTTGAAGAAATCTCCTCTATGACCTGTTTGACAGTTGATACTTTGTCGTAGCAGTCTTGAATAGAGCGCTTCAGCCTGTTGAGCAGGGGGGACAGTTCAGGTGTTGGATTCGAACTGCTAGCTTCTGATAGAGCCGCCCCCAGGCAATCGCAGATGGTCTCAATATTGTCAAGTTTGACACATAGTTCCTCTAGTTCCAGTGCGGCTGACTTGTAGGCGGTAACCAGTCCTTTGATGGTATTTACCATTGCTACTAGCTGCATAGACAGGGAGGTAATCTCAAATGCCAGTGAAATAGGCTCCATGGTGAGTGATGAGAGATGCTTGAGTTTGAGAGGAAATGAAAATTCTGTTGAGGGGTTATAGCAAGTCAGGTATGACAAGTTTCAGATTGAGAAGACAGCATTATGTGAGGTCGTGCAAGGTGTCCCAATTTGACGATGATTCATCAAGTATCTACAGCTTTCCTCGAAACGAATTGATTGGATCTGTGTATCATCAGTAAGCGAAGGACTGCAGCAACCCTCGACCTATTGTTGGCAAGATCATAGACCGAAGACATCAAGATGTAAGGTCATGATAGGACCGACGCAGGGCATATACCCAAAAAGGACACAGACCCGATGATATTAATGGCAATTAAATATATGAGAAAGGCTATCTAGATTCTTTTCATAATGCCCTTCCAACCATGGCCTTTCCAGGTTCTTCAGGTAGACGACCCCATAATTCATCCGTACTTTGGTTATGCCCTGGATAAGCAGACAAACTCTCCACGTCAACCTCTCTCAAGACATGTATACTATCATTCGTCGGAACCGCTGGTATCGGATTGGTAGCCGCAATAGTTGTGTTGGTCCGGGAATCACCAGCGTGGATAAAGTCTCTGGTACTAGAAGTAGTCCCTTTAGTATTCCCTTTGTGCATAGACGACAACGGCACGAGAGTACTCTGATTCTCGGTGTTTTTTGTCGGACGTGATCGAGTTCCGCTGCGATTGCGAACGAACTCAATGAGTTCGCTAAGAACAGCAAATTCCAGCTTGAGTTTGATGGAGTAGGTGACCAGCTTGATACCTTGCTCCCAGACATAAAGGTCATGGAACTCTATAGCAAGAAGAGCAACGTCCATTAGGATGATGACGAAGTTAATCGCGAAAAGCTTGTACAGCATGCTTTTTGTGTTGCCAAAAGCTGTCTTGAGGATCTCCATTGACTTCCAGATGTACAGACCAGAGATGATGAGTTCCTGCAGGTAGAAGATGGACATGGAGATCTTTTCCATAATGTTGAAGACATTGTTAAAGCCCCGCCTATTATCACTTGGGCTGTACTCTGATCCGAAGAGCAATACAGTCATCGTCGAATGCTAGGCCGTGGTCAGTTGGGGACCATGGTGCTCAATAGTATGACTTACCCAAACGAGACCATTGATGATGACCATGATGAGAACAGCTCGAAGAATCTTGACATCGGTGACAATTAAGTGAAGTCGCGAGTACAAAACAACAGACTGGCCAGTAATGACGAGGACCCAGCCAACAGTCTCAATGATCATGCCAACATAATCGTGTGTAAGGTCGAAGTAGACAATGAGCCATCCCAGGCAGTATGGGATGATTCCGAATGATGCAATGAGAATACTCCAAAAGTAAAGTCCCGATCGTCTTTTGAAGGTAAGAGAGATGAGGGTGAGGAGTTCGACCGCGTTGTAAAGTGATAACGTCGAGGCAACCTTGGTTAAGTGTCAGTACATACCACTACCGAGAGGGGCATCCAAGTATAACTTACAACAACAAAGACATCTCTACCAATGTAGACTGTTTCATCGATGGTGGAGTAGTGAGCATCCCATTTATCGCGATGGGGTAACATCATTGTGGTCAGTCGAAAGAAACCTGGACAGTGGTGAATGTGAAATATATCGGTAGGAAAGCATGCTTACAACGAAAAAGGCAGCTTGGCACATAAATGAGCGTAGTATTCCATGCTTATCCGGGCACTGTCAAGGCGTCAAAGCGTCATAACGAATAATGCCAGGGGCCCAAGGCCGAGAAACTTGATACACCAAAGAACGGTCTCGATCGGCACACGCTATAGCTTAGTTGTAGTAGGATTGCCTTAGTATGACGCCAAATATGTGTTATATGTCATTTACGATATGCCGATGAAAGCCAAAGAATATCGTGGCTTGTAGAGAGCGCTTAAAACCCAATGAGTAACGCCATAGCATTCCAAGCATCTCGTGCGCCCGCTATTAATCGGAGGAGCTGATTTAGAGCTGATCTCGAACTTCGATCAGAAAGACAACCATGCATCCTCTGATAGATTCTGAGGCTACTCACAAGCTTATGTCTAGTAGGCGTCTGGTAGTTAGATCTAGGCCCCTCACCTGTTGGGTCAGACGATGGCCTTGATATCGTCTCGTTTGAGACTCAATGGCTTCAATGATCTCATATTAGCACTCTCTCGCGCCAAGACTTGCCGGCCTCATCCCTCAAGCAAGAGCGGAATACGACGAAGATGATCAATTCCTGTCATCGAGCGTGTGTAACCCGAGCCAAAGGATTTTGATACGCTTGGTGCCATGGATGTAAGACATCCCGATAATCTAAGACAAAAGCAGCTCGCTAGTCTGATCAATTCAGAAATCGGTGGCTTGCAGTTAAGCTTCTGTTTATGGTTGTCATGGACGTTTTCGATCTGTACCTGCATTAAACCTAAGTAGGCTACGCAAGAAAAGCTTGGTCTAGAATTGCCACTTTGTGTCTCGGCTTTGAGAGGCCTGAAGGTTCGGTATAGTAGATACCCCGCGCTCTCTTGAAAAGTAGTCAAATTGTAGCATGACCGAGCAGAAACGATCAAGGCATTTCAAAAGTAGTGCCCGTCGATCGAGAACTAAATTGTCAAATTTTACAAAATGACTTGGGTACTGTACAACATCTGAACCAGCACCATAGCAATAGCCTTGTATCACGCACTGATTTGGCCGTCCCCCCCCGCTCAACATTCGTTCCAATACCAATTCTGACCCTGGTCCTGGCATAATTTCTTGAACTTACTGATGTTCTCCCCCTCTGTGTCACAAAACCACTCCGCCCAATGATTGCAGAAGCAATACTCATTTCCTAGACGGCTGCAAATTTTCGTAGTCATTGCCGTCTCTTCAACAGTGGACTTTTCGGGGTTTTTGCAACGGTAAGTGTTGTCACTACACGAGGCAGACACCACGGGGGCAAGTAGAACGAGAATTGAGAGGAATTGCATAGCTATGAGCAGATAGCAGCGTTTTATTGACTTTGGTGAGAGAAATCTTCTTGGTGATGAGGACAAAAGGCGATGATGGATAACTGTGTTTGCTAAACGCTCTGGTGCGGTTATTGGTGATATTTATACATGACAGTCTTTGGTTCTTCTGCTGTATCAGATCAAATGCGTGCTAACCTCCCAGAGGTTGTGATAGTGGTGTCACTGTCTCTCTATAACACCAGGATATTAGGCGAGTCGTAGAACAGGGAGATCAACATAATTCGTTTGCGCAACGTCGGCTGCCAATCCCTTACTCAATGACTGATCCTGGATCCTAATCTAAGAGCCTGGTATATGACTTGGACTGAGACAAGAAATGCTTTTCGGTTGTTGAAACCTTTCTATTACCACATCTCAACCGCCTCCCATGGTCTCATGTAATACTATAGCTGGGAACCCATAGAAATATCTTGTTGCAACTTGGTATGATGGTCATGCCGAACAAAAACCACTGGGTCTGCTCATAACGAATTCTTGTTCAACAGGGTTCGTTTGAAGAAATTCACCCTGCATGATTCCATCTACATACGCATCCCCTGCAAAGGTGAAACCTTCCTCATCACGCGAACGAAGTACAATGGGCGAACCAATGCCCAAAAGAAGTGTTACGACGTCCTCTGGCTGTATATACTCGTGACCTAGACCAAACATCCCCTTCCGTGTCTTGAACAGAGTTCTCCCTTGCCTTGCGATAAAGGCACCATCTTGAATTCCGTCGACTGCATGGGAAAGTCTTTCAGTTAAAGTCCAGTTTGGTGAATCTGAAAATGACAATGACAATTTGTCTAGGTAAGCAATCTGCGAGGCGGTAAGACTTTCGCTGCTTATGGTTTCCTGCCGCATCACAGAACGAATGAGCGAAAGAACTTCGGGATGAGTATCCTCTAGACCTGCATCACAAGATTGGACAGTCCTCCACACATAGTCCTTGCCAGGCCCGGAGGTTTCTGGTAGCTGCACAAAGTCGATGATTGATAATATCCGGAGTATGTTCTCTTGTTTCCTTTCTCCTGGGACATATGCAACAGAGTCCTCATCGTATCGCCATACGTCTGTTATCCTATCCACTAAATATCCATATCTGCGAAGGATACCGGACTGATTATCGCCATCAATAAATACTGGGGCGGGTCTATCAATGTTCCCAGTTGCATGATACTTTCTTCGGCATGGAAGGTTGAGGGGCCACGTCTGCCAACTGTTGGGTCCAGTTTTGCGCCAGTGAATCACCCACGAGGGTATGTCCACCTCTTGTCTTTCGCTCGGTGTGCATTGATCTATGTCAAGGTGGTCTGTATCACATTCGTACATGGCCCTTGTTGCCGCCGTGAATACCTCTTTCAGTGACAGACGGTAGTATGCTTTGATACCCAACTTGGTATTTTCAGTTATGACTCCAAGGAGGGCAAATATAGGATCTCTGGGGTCAGTTGCGGTATATAACTGCGGAAGAGATCCTGGATAGTTATGATAAAGTAGCCGTGAGAGTGGTATCTTTGCCCTTGTTGATGCAAACGCCGGGTCAATATAGGTAATTTTATGGAAATCTGTGGACTCACATGAAAGAGATCTGTTGATGCATCTAGAGGCATAAATCTGTATAAGCGGCTGCAGAGTTCAAGGGACCTAAGTGTCAGCTCGATGAACTCCAGCGACTCCGATTTGTCTCCACACATGACAAGGACATTCTTCGCTAGGGCGACTTCTTGATTGATCCAGATTCTCGTCCAATATGCCCGGCTCATCATGTCGTACAGTCCTTTTGCTATTTCGTTGCAACCCGACTTATGCGCTTTGAGGCAAGGGTCTTATATGAGACCGACAAAAAAGGTCGCCAATTTGTGTTGAGAAACAAATGGTCGAATGACCTCAAGGTTCAAACTGAAAGGATCCTTTGGATAGGCAAAGAGCTTCTTAAGGTAGCAAACAAGATAGGAATCAAATCTCTTATCGAGTTCAACCATAGCGGCTTTCGGACCGATGCGAGCACAGAAGTCCATCGCGACATCGGTACTGGGTGTGCCTTCGCCCAGCCATGAGTACACTTGAGAAGCACTGCTGAAAATTTCTCTCATCAACCCGACTTGATAGCTCTTCTCATCAATATTCTTCTGTTGGATG
Source organism: Fusarium phyllophilum (assembly GCA_013396025.1). Classification (NCBI taxonomy): domain Eukaryota; kingdom Fungi; phylum Ascomycota; class Sordariomycetes; order Hypocreales; family Nectriaceae; genus Fusarium; species Fusarium phyllophilum. The sequence goes on along the minus strand of JAAOAQ010000144.1, from coordinate 67,102 downwards.
CATAAGCTATCAATCCAGAGCCACCCGATGACGCCGTTACGGCGAAGTTGCATCAAAGCCTGGTAGAGGTTTCTGCGTATACGAAATAACACTCTATTGACAAGAATGTACTCCTGATCAGATGAATCACCCCAAACATATGAGAGTGCTGAGTAGGTTCCATCTGCGATGTAGCCGTGGCGGAGCTCGAGAGAGAGGCGGATGTCATGGAGTGAAGGCGGAAGCACACGGACAAGCCTAATCTGCGAGTTATCGCGTCGCAAATATTTGTATATGGCCATGCCGTAGATGATAGTACGGTATCAAAAGGGAACAAGGTGCGTGATAAGGTTCAGAGGTTAAAAGAGGCTTCAGACCCAGGGCACAAAGGTAAAGAACACTGGTTGCGTGATAAGGTCAACGACCAGGTTCTGTGGCATCCTAGTGTATACGTCTATGCGATAGTGCTGATGTCGGCTCCAATAAATTCAATTTGAGCCTCTCATTATTAAAGCACGAAGTCCCCCCGTCTACAAGCTGTATACATGGGCATACGAGGAGAAGTGACGTATACCAAACGGCTGAGGGCTTTCAACACCCAACCAACTTGCAAGGCTACAATGGTTCAGGAGACACAAGAGAACTTCCGGCGCTTAGCTAATATGTTAAAATTAGTCCCAATTCTTCTTGCCTCCCCTACTGTAGGCAGACCGGCCGAGTGCAACCTCACGCTGAAATCAGGTACTTAGCAACAGGAATCAACTGTTCACAAGGAATATCTGTCTCTGCATTATCCAACTAATCATCTAGAGGAGTCGACCATCCGTTTGCTGCGTCGTGGTCTTCGATTTCGGTCGTTCCACGTAACGTCTTGTACCGTTTCATCTGCTGTGACTGCTCTGACTCCTCGTTCTTCAAAATTCTCGCGATTCGCTCACCAATCTCTTGTCCTTCAATGTACGCACCCTGCAAGTATCCGAAGAACTCCGCTGAGTTAGCCTCGCCCGCAAACCACAATCGATCCACGTTCGCACGGAGGTTCTGGTGTTTCTCCAGCGTCATACCAACGGGCCAGTTACTGTAGGACCCGTACGACCACCTGTTTCTCATTTTAGCGAACATCGCAGCGCGGGGTACGGCATGACTCACTCTTCCATACTCCAGCGGGGATACATGAATGCAGTGGGCTCGGGAACGTGCTTATCGGGGAACATGGAGCGTAGCACCTCTATGATTTCCTGCTTGGTCTTTTCGTCTGATTGTTGCTCAACTTCGTAAGCCTGCTGTTGCACAACTGTGCCAAACAGGATATTCGATCCTGGAAGGAATCCTGGTGTGCTGAGAGACTGAAACAATGGGTAGTAGCCGCGTTGCTCTGGGTCGGCGTACAGGAAGTACTGTGTGTCCTCGGGCCAAAGCGTCTCGTTGAACTGCATGAATATTTTGGTGTAAGTACCCATCTGGAAGAGCTGAATGGCTTCTCTCTTCCAGCGGGGAAGCGTAGGCTTGAAGTCGACGGCGTCATTCTGGAGGACACCAACGGAGAATGTGCAAATGGCGTAATCTGCTTCGACGCACCCGTTGTTGGTATCGATCTTGACGCCCTTGGTGGTGTACTCAATCTTTTTGACTGTAGTCTTTAGACGAAGTCTTGGGTCATTCTTCTTGAGGAACTCGTTCGCTTCTCCAACGAGCCAAGCATTGTAGCCGCGCTGATCGATGACAAGATTGGTCTCGTCACTGAAATGCTTGAAGGTAGCGTTGTTTCCAGCAACACCATACACGAAGCCACTTTCTTCTGGAGTATACGCCGTCTCAAAGTCCCAGCCCCACCAGTCAGCAGCCGCCATCTTCATATCCCTCTTTGGTTTCCAGCCAGCCAAGCTGAGGCCAGAGCGAGTTGATATATCTTGAAGATTCTCGGTGAAGATATAACCAGCGTCCTGCGAGGCGATCTCAAACTTCTCATCAAAGAGGTCGATCAGATCAGATAATCGGAAGCTCCAGTCTCATCGTAGGTGATGATGGCACTATCGTTAGAATACGTATTCTTCACTTTGTGCTTTTGGGCTATACGCCAAATCGGATTGATCTCGCCCGAAGGATTCTGAAGACCTTCGATCCAGTTTGCACCGAGCTCGACAGTAAAGGGCGTGCCGTCGGAGGACTTTCCAAAAGTGGTATGTTTCATGCGGCCCCCTACGTAGTCATTGTGCTCAAGGATGATGAAGTCGTGGATGGACGCATTGTGCAAGGTTTGAGCGGCAGTGATACCAGCTACACCAGCACCTAGAATTACAACCTTGGCTTTGGTGCAGGTCTCTTTGCGTGGTATTGATGCTGCTTCGCCGGAGCCCAGGAGAAGGCCAAGAGATATGGAGAGGAGTTGGGATGTTAAGTGTCGCATCTTGATCGTTAGAATAACTCGATATGATTAAGGAAGATGGGAAGGATAAGAGGCTGCAGAAGAATAGCATTCATGATTCGAGGACGTCGGTGAACTACTTATGCTTCTCGACATTGTACGAGATAATTCTCCTGTTGATCCTAGCATCTATCATCTAGCAGCTATCAATTGGACCATCTTCATCTCCTTCCATTCTCGTCATAACTGTGTCCCGTGTCCTTGTTGAAGACTTTATCGTCGTCTGATAGAGTGAAGCTACACTATCTTATCAGAGTGCCCATTTTCCTTCCCTTTATGGCATATACATTGCAATTCTTGGCTTTGGTGCGAATTGCCCCGACATTTCGTAGATCACGCTTACCGAGTCGGGCGAATAGATTGCAGTTATCCACATCCCTATCCCCGGTTAGTCCAAGCTCTGAACAGGCCTGTCACGATAGTGGTTGCAGGGAAACAACGCTGATCGAGGGAATTTCTCCGGCTGTTAAACCCGTTCCAGCAGGACGATGGAGACAGGCTCGACTACGGCATTGAACTGTGACGAATGAAGGCATCGCCTTGTTTCCCCGCATTTTGACTGCATGGCGTCGTGTGGTGGACTTATCCAGATCCTTGACAAGTGCCGACGTTAGTGGTACCTTGGTGCAGATAAGAGCAGGATAGATGATGAGGGTAACATCCGAGACAGCCAGACAGTTGCAATCAGAAGCCAAGGATTGCATGTATGAGCACCCAAAACACACAATTAGATCTAGTTGGGCGGAGCGGTGTTGCATGGTCCCATAGAAAGTCTGCATAGTCAATAGGGAGGCGTCCATGGTTCTCAATATGCTTGTTGTGCTTCTTAGACAAACGCACCAATAGCTCTTCCAAAGCTTTGACGTGGTGTTCCTACTCTTGATACATAAAGAGGCAATCTAGGTGGTAGTTCCTATAGACTACTTCCAAGATATGTATTGAACTTGCAAATATTATTGGATGCTTTGATAGCAAGATGTGTCCAACAGCCTATCAAACGTGAAGAACCCTTCCATATGCACAGGCCACAACGACAGTCAACTGTGCTAGTGGCCCGTGCATTGGCGAGAGTCAGTCCCTCCCTGTAACTATGGACTTGACTTTATGTCACGGGAACCAACAATAACAAATGGGCTTCTTGTGAATATTTGAAGATGAAAATGTTAACATAAATACCGAGAATGCTATCTCTAACCAGTCTCTGTCGATGCTGCATGTTCCTCGACTCCTCCGATCAAGACATGTCCATCTGTCAAGTTGCCTCCCTACCGCCTCCTTGTACATCGAATATTTCCCTCAGTGCTGGAAATGGAGCTGTTTTGCAAATTGCTGTGCAAGATAACCGCAGTTGGTGTTGTTGGTCATCTGCATCGGGCGAGTGTGGGCGGGCTGCTGAGTCGGATGCATCTGATATCCAACCTGAGTCGGGAGTTCCATAGCAGGCGTCTCAACCGGGTGCCCTTGAGGAGCGGCAGCCGGAGCGGTCGCTCCAGGAAGAACAGGAGGCATTCCAGACTCGCATCGGAAATGCAATTGCTTTCCTTCTGCCGTAGCCTTGGCCAATTTCTTTTCAAGGTATTGGACTTGTTGTAAAAACTTGCTGACGAGTATACGACCTAGTCTTCCACGGTCGAAGTGAAGACCGCAGGCCTTGGCGACGGCCTTGATGCCAACTTTACCACGGATATTGTGAATTATGAAGGCTATGTCCGCTTGGGTTGACTGGCACAGGAAAAGACGACAGCGGGTTCTTGTGTTGAGTTTGTCGTTGTAGAACTGAGCGTCCTTGCCGCAGATTGAGTTGGGGTAGTGGCGGCACATGGTCAGAAAGATGTTATGCTGCGATGGTATAGGTAGATCAATTTACGATGTCAAGGTTGGATTTACTTTGGATTGAAGATGAGGTTAGGAAGGTTTATATACTTTTAGGAAATCAGATGTTTGTCACATCCTCAAAGGCTTGATGTTTGTGTTTGTTGAGCATCACAAACAAAATTGAAAGGCCGGCAAACTTGATATTCACCTCTTGAAACTTCAAATGAGCAAACTACTGCAGACAAAGAAATGAGATCTGTATCCTTACGCTCTTTGTTAAGCATGTTCTCATTCATCGCGATGCAATGATTTGGCAAAGAAATCGTCACATTTGGACTGACAGTTAATCACAGTTGGCACCCACTCACCACTCTCTTCTAGTTTTATCTTGTTCCCCTTCATGTTAGATCTCTCATCGTATTAGACTCTTCTGTACATATACCTCTTATGCGCATCGCTCTTGTGAGCACATCGTATAACACAGTAGCCCTAATGGGAATAGTCACAAGACATCGCCTTAAACTACCGCCCTCTTATGAGCTGGGATGATTTAATGATATCTCAAGGTTCACTCTCATGAGTGTTTCGCCCTCAAGGGCTCCTATCTCAGGACTTTGGCTCCTTACGAGTTATTTTAATCGCTCTTCTCTCTAATGAGTCCCTCTTATGAGTCCCTTTTGACGAGTCCCTCTCTAATGAGTCCCTCTAATGAGCCTCACTCTAAGAGCCTTCCGTAACTGTTCCAGGAGGTTTATACTCTAAAGAGCCTTTTCTCTCTCACGAGGCCATCTCTCCGATGAGCAATACTCTTTAATGAGAAATTCTATGTCTGCTGCCTATAATGTTAAATTTTAGGCTGCGAACACAAGTCATGCCGTTCTTAGATTGCTTACAGATTTGAACTTCATGAGCTTCCCATCCTCAAGCTCTCTGTTTGATGTGCTTGTCACTGGATCCTCGATATTGTTGAAACTTTTCCAGATATACATGTGTCATTCAATTGTCACACACGGACAATCTAAATGCCAGATGTAGCTCTTTGGGCCAAACATTGATGTGAAAACAAATAGCCAATTCCCTTAAAATATATTAATAATACTTGTTGAGTATTTACTCCTTGCAATCATGATTCACTTCTTGTCTATTTCTTTGTGAATTCACTGAAATCATATCCGCAAACATGGCACGTGCTCTTGTGCGACAAACATTGCTACCAACAACCAATCATGTTTGGGTTTCGCGTTGCGACAGCATTCTTTGTTCTTTCAGACACTCACCTCCTCATCTCTTCCTTCCAACCAGTTCCATCATCAGCTGGGGTTGGTGACTTGTCAACGACCTTATCGATCACCGATCAAAGACAGATGGCACGGTCTCAGCCTCACCTAAAGCTGAAAGCTCGGGGCCGCCCTCGATATCGCGCCTGGCAATCCCGAGAGGCCTTTCTTTTGCGACACCATCGCCTTCACCACAGACCTCGTCATTCACCGCGGGGGCATATACCAGGCAACAACAACACCCAGGATGACCATAGTGAATCGAACCATGGTGCAGACGGGTCCACCCATGACTGCTTTCACAACGAGACTCGAAATATCGCGGCCGAAGTAGATTCCCAGACAAGTCATGCTCACACTTCTTTCGGGTCCCACGTTTCAAGCAATCGAAATCCATACTCTCGATCATCTCGTCCCTTATCTTTGGCTGTGCCTAAGCGCCGGCGGCTGAGTGAGAATGACCTTGATCAAAGTCAGCAGCGACCCCCAACGAAGCGTCGTCGAGTATCCGAGGGAGAAAAGTCAAAGGAGCTGCTGGGCCAGCAATTTCCGCCCATCACTCAAGCAACGCCTAGGGCGGCTCAGATACGTCTCCCACGAGAGCCACAGAGGCAGGTCACAAGAGACGACCTGTGCGACGACTCCATTCAATCGCTGAGACATCGCCCGGGACCCATATCTCCACTGGATGATTCACCGGTTGAGAACGAATTCGACCAGGGATTCATGCGAGATGACCCAACGGTCGAGGATCTTGCAGCTTGGGAAGATATAGAGTCTGAGGATAAAGTAGTAGACTCCTTGGTCTTATGTGATGATCAAAAGCCGCACAACAATGACCACATCACTTCTCTTCACCCAAACACTCGCACGTCCATCTCCTCAGTCTTATTCAACTGTTTCCTCGCTGTCCTCAACATTTGTATTTTGACCTACCTGTACCGCCAAATCTTCCCCTATAAACCATTCCACGCTGTGGACTTTTATCAGAAAGCCATCGACATTGCCGTAATGGAGATTACCGTTTGCCGCGTAATGCTCTTTGCAGAAGCAGTGCTTGAGCCAATGCGGTGGAAGGGCCAGCCTGGGCTTTTACCTGATCCTGAGGCTGCAATCGATGCAGGCTCTACGGGCATGTCTGACTATGAGCCCATCTCCATCTACAAGCCATGGGAGACGTCGTCGAACGGGACTTATGTGCCCGAACATCATTTCCTTATGGATCTTGATAGTGTTCTCGAATCAGCCCTGAATGACCTCCAGGAAATAGCGAATCATGGGTCCTCCACAATTTAAGTTCACTCAAGGGACTAGTACTCAATTTCGCTGGTCAACAAGCTCCGGTTCATTTATCTTTCCTCACAACTCTCTTCCGACAATTCCAGACGATTAATGGGATGCTTACATTGAATCTGAAGTACCCGACTCAACCATCCTCGGAATGCCTCCTCATGAAACTGGTACTCCATCACCGACAGCCCGTCCTCGCGAGCCATCGCTCATCATGAATTCTGATCCGCCTCTCAGTCGGCTTGAAATCCATCTCAAGGATATCATAGGTGACCTCCTCGTCAGGTATTTCTTTACCAGAGACAGGCTTGTCTATTATTTTCCAGATTTGGCCTGGTCTAAAGTCACCGCTAAATGGTTCAATTTTGACCTTTTGCTACGAGACCAGCACACACACAATGTCTCCTTTAGGTCTGACCCGGAAAGACTTGATTGCATGTTTCCATCTTCTAGTCTACGAATTAGGTGATAATCGCCCCATTCCTACACCAAGCAGGCCGCAAGACCTGTCCGATGTCCCTGATGATGTTCCGGAGGACTATCTCGACAAGGTCTTTCGCGCGCACTACTCCAGAATCACGTCTCACAACTCCAGACCAACTTCAAATTCAAAACGAACTACTTCAAGTTCTACCCTGAATTGCCGCCCTTCTAAACATCCGACTCCTAAGCAATGGGGTTTAAGCCAAGTCAACAATGACACAGCAAAGCTCCTCATTGAAAACGCTTTCCATCGCGATTACCTAGACTTGGGTCAGAAGAGACTTCACAAATACAGGTCCCTCTGGTCAGTAGTGGAATATAGTGATGTCTTGGATAAGGCATGTGGAGCTATGGACGAAATTAATCAAAGAATCAGCCAAGTCCTCAGTGCGGATTATCGCGTCGACATACCCTGGGGAGAACAGATTCAGGCTGTCAACCGTCTACGATACGTCGCGCCATTTCTGAGCGACGTCGCTGCTGTTCGTCTCCGCGAGATGAGTCGTCGCGCGTCACGCGGTGCACTGCTTGTACGAGAAACCGACCGAAGACAACACAAACTCGCGGAAGATATCCTTGGGGGCTTTGTTACGGCTGACTTCCTCCTGCACTTCACTCCCATCGAGGGTTTGCTAATCGACATGGAGTTGATGGCCGAATGGTTCAAAGCCGAAGTGGCAAGCATAACAAACTTGACGAAATTACGGAGTGCAACGTTTGACGCCTCAAATCACCGCCATGAAGAGCAGGGGAATCACATAAATCACGGAATTATCTGGACAAGATGGGGGCGTTATGACGCAAGATCTGATCCATGGGGTAGAGAAGCGATCTGCTGGGATCTCAAGAAGCAAAGATTGGTGAACGGGACTATTGAGAAGAGATGCGGGCTATTGTAGGTACTAGTAAGTAGGTAGATCTCCAGTATGATAGCTATGTATTGGCTAAAGATGTAGTAATGTTTGGCCACTCTTCTGACAACAAAGTCCTTTCGGGTCCATATAGTAACGCATCTACACGGAATCGACGCAGCATGCAAGAGATACAAGAAAATAAAAGAATTCCTCTATGCTTTTATCTATTCTCTGACATGTGGCATGTCATCTATCACAGGCACAACTTTCCAATCATAATGCCAAATGTACTCCAAGGAGATCCTTCTTTGAGCTTTATCATCAACTGGTCCCGAAGACTGCTCGTATCAAATTTACAGTCTGCCCTGTAGGACCGGATGGTCCACGCCAGGGTCGTGACTTCTTCCACCCACTTCTGATGGGAGTACTGCATAATGACACCTTCCTCCTTCGCCCTTACGGGCTCAATTGGGGACATGGTAGTGGATATAGACTGAATCTGTGATGGGATAGTTTGAGGCACGGCATAAGATGTGCTCTTTCGGCTCGCCAAAGAGGGACTGGGCTCCTCCAGGTAGAATCTGGAGCTTTTAGACTTCCACTCTCGAGACGAGATCGAGTCCATGGGCGTCAACTCAGAAGAGTTGACGCCCATGGCCCACTGGGAAACTGAGAGTCCCTTATTCGTCTCGAGCGAAGAACCCTGTTGTTGCTGCTGTTCTTCTATCTGGTCGTCTCGTTGTTGTGCGAGAGTATCCTGCTGTTTTTGGTACTCTCTTTTCAAGTTTTCGGGGTTGGAGTGCTCCTCTCGGTGTCGCTGTTAATCAACTTGCAAGCGTTCTTCCTTCTTCCGCTCAAGCTCTCTTCATTGACCTGTCTCTGTTGCTCCTGGTGCAATCCCTGCTGGTCCTGGGCCCCTGCAGCAATGTTGTTCTCATCTCCCCCAGGATTGATGCTCAACTGGGCCATCCACTGTGTTAGGGTTTGCCTATCATTATCCATGCAGTTTCCGGAAGAGCTTGTTGAGTCCAACTCCAGAGGCAGCGTGATTAAAGTGTTTCCATCCCAGTTGTCTTCTCCCCAAGCCCTAGTGTGAGGCTTCCACTGAGCCTTATAGGGCTTCGTAAAAGTTGCCATTACATGGCCCTCTTCGTGGAGCCGCTTGAGGCGATATTCCAGGGCGCTTGTGATTTTGGCAACGCAGACGCTCTGGTAGGACATTGAGGTATCCGCAAGTGAATATTCCAGTAGGCCCAAGCGATGCAGGATTGCGCGGATCTGGACCTGCTTCAGGCTGCCTTTATTGAGCCGGTATTTTGCCAGATGCGAACTCATGATCATCCTGTCTCTGTCTGACTAGTTGACTCGAACCACATTGTCGCCAATTAAGTCCTCAATATGCTTTCCGCGGATGTCCTGGGGACTATGTTACGTGGTTGGTTCATGGGGACCGAAAGAGAGACTTACGCTTTTATCAGTCTGGTGCTTGGGGACTGTCGGCCGGATAACGGACATATCTGACTTCGCGTCGGATACAAGATTCAGTACCACAGGCATGATAATGAGTAGGAGTCGAACAGAGAAGAACTATTTGTTTGAGAGAACAATTATTGTGACTATAGCGTGAGATTTGAATGACTCAGTGAGGGAACAGGATGCGTAGATGTTTAAGTGATAGAGCGTAATAACACAGTCTTTATATAGTTTTTCAATGAAGATAAAGTCGCCAAATCGGATACTATGTCTCTTTGTCCTATTTATCATTCACAGCTCGAATTCAAAAAATGCAGCTTGCCAGACATCCAACAAAGACAAACAGAAAGAAACAGAAAGACATATGCAAAATAACACCTGCGACAAAGATACCGTTCCGCAACTCTATCAAAGTTTGGCAAACTTCTCACACCTCCCTTTCAAGTTTGTCGCAATTTCCCTGACTTTTTGGAAGATATACTGAGGCGAATTCGTATCAACAATACCTTCCACGCGCCACAGAACTTTCTTCAGATCTCGCTCAAACTACACAAAGAGAAAGAATTAGCAGGGAGCAATCTCGAGCGCGGTGCTGTTTACATTCTCGAGGGTCTTCCTAACTCGTTCCCATTGATTCAGGGATTCGACTTGAGCCTTGCAGCAAACAGTCGTCGCGGCGACAATATCCCTAGCCATCCACGACGTATCGGGTACTGTTTTCAGTTTCTCACACAAGCCCGGGCCTGATTCATAGCATTTACGGATTGCCTTCGCGATCGTATCTATTTGTTGCGTTACGTTCCCAATCGCACCCTGAGTAATATAAGCAAGATTCTGTCGGGACTGTCTCGCTCGTTGAAGTTGGTAGTGGTCTGCCGATCGGAAACTGTACCAAGGCGCAGGCTTCTTGGTGTCGTCCGAGTCATGGGAAATCTGATCGATGAGAGCTACGATCTTGGAATAGGTTCGTATCGTCTTGTCTTCCATTCCATTGATAAACTTCCCATTGAGGCCCAAAAGGACTTGATAGTTGCCAAAAGTGGTGTCATAATCGTGTTTCAGAGTAGGCGCTTGCTCGGGGAATTCTATATTGAAACTTTTCCACGTTGTTTTAAGGACATAAGGAACAACTTCAGACTCGTCAAGACCAATCGGACGACGGAACGTGAGACTGGTCGTATCTTGGTAGTTAGCTGTCGTGGTTGTTGTGAAGGCCTTGCCTGCCACTGTCTCGATTGCTGTAAACACATTTGCCAAGCAAAATGCAGTGCTGTTGGCGGTGAGGGAAGGAAATATTTTGAGGAGATATAGCAAGAAGATCCAGCCTATGGCAGCTGCGAGGAAGAATCCGACCAAATAAAGAAATGTACGGGTGTGAGGATCCAAATTACGATACTTGCACAGCGACGAGCGCCGCGTAGCAAGGGATCAAGAGGTTTGCTTTCATGGCCAGCATTGGTCTCGTGAGTACGTGACTTATGGCCAGATGCGGGAGCATTTCTGGGCTCTTCGTGTGAGGCGGACTTGTCACGGCTGGTAACATGGTGACCTCGATCATCAAAAACACCGCTGGTCGAAACGTGCTGAGCGGCTTCGTCGTAAGAAGCCTCAGACTCAGATATAGTCGACGACTGGGGAGCACAGTCCGATTCCGACTCTGATCCTGGTTGTCCTCCAAACTCTGGCCCGACGCCCCAAATTCTGTCTAGATCGAAATCGCCGTCATCCATGGCTACGTACAGTGGAAAGTGGGAAGTGATGTGCAGAGGAAAGATGTATTCTAGAGAGTGCTTATCTCTGGATGAGGTGAGATAGTATAATGAGGTAAAAGGAGAAAGTTCCTCAATTTTGAGGATATCTTACAGCAATAGATGCTGTACGTGATTCACTTATCAAGGTTCATTCCCTTTCGTGACCTTCTTTGTGCCATAATTCACATGTGGCAATACTTCACAAAGGGTCAAGTGTCAGCGGCATAGAGAATGCGACAAGTCAAGTGAGGCGATGCAGATATTTCGTCATTATTCATCATGCAGTGACTATTTGGGAATGGGAAAGGTGGTGGCGGATATGAACTTTCACGTTTCCAAATAGTTTGCAGTTCGAGCTGTAGCAATTTATTTGCTCTTGTTCTAGCCGGACGCGGGTTTGGCGGTATAACCAATGTCACTGGCCTGGCTTTTGTAGAATATATGAATGGAAAAAGCATGTCTAGAACACAAATCAAGACCAAATTCCAAGTCAAATCATAAAAACCTAAATACAGGTCGAAAGACTTGAAAAGAAGAGGCCACATATCTCATAGTCAAAGGGCTAAAGCAAAACTCCGAACCAAGAACAGGACTAATAATACACACAAACAGAAGATCCCACTGACATAGACATCCCCCACAGTCTCAATCCATCACCTTGTCGCCTTTTCCTTGCCCTTGGTCGAAGGCAACGGCTTATATCCAGACCTGGCACTTCCAGCGCCGTACTTTTCAAGGTGTCTTGCCCTCCACCATGCGTACCATTCTTGGCCTTTCTTGCGCTCCGCTTCTAATTCCTCTCTGTCATTGTCTCTGTTACAGTTTCTGGTTCGACTGCCAGACTTTAATGGGCGGGATACAGTGCTGCGTTTCTGTGCTGAATTTCGTGACATAGGCCCTTTCGTGGAGGTCGGTGAGAGTCCAGAGCGAGCGATGGTGAATACCTTTGTATTCGTTGCTTTCTGTCGTGATGTACGACCGGAGGGCCCTGCTGGGCTTTCAAAGGGATATCGACGTTGGAATCTCTCCCTGGCATGTGTTGCCATTGCTTCGTCAGCGGGATCATGGGTATGCGTTTCATCAGCTGGTGATAGTGGTGGATACTGAACATCCTTCCGAGAGGATGTAGCGACCGGTGAGGAGTCATCATCCCCTCGTGGTCCATCGTCGATCGGGTAATGCTTCATCCGAAATGCCAAATCCTCGTCTTCAGTGAGATACTTATTGAGTTTTCTAGCTCTTTTTTTTTTATATATCCCCAAGTCGTTGAGAAGCTCTTGGGGAGCGTGAGCCAGTTCATATTGATAGGCACCTTATCAATGATGTCGTTCCCATTGGCGTCTTGGAGAGGCGCAACCTTGGCGGAAATTTCAAGGATGTTCTCGGCATCCTTCATGTATCCAAGTAGTTTCTCTTTCGTAAGGCCCTTCTGGAATTGATGCTCTAGTTCATCAGCCATGAGACCTTTGTACAGACGTTGGAATTGACGTAGTACGAGCCTGTCCTCGTCTTGTTTGGATGGAGAGTCGCGGGTTCCCTGACTTCGGACTGTGCCGGAGGAGCGACCTGAAGAGAGCATGATATGCTTGGCTTTGGTGTAAAGAGGATAAGTGATATGTCTCGTTGGGACGTCGTAAGCTTTAAATATCAATCAGAATTGCCTGAAGTCGAATGGATCAGTAGTGTAAGATGTACAATAGGGAGAAATATGGGAAGATTAGTTCTATTCTCTTTATAGGCAGAAAGAGTACATTCACCAGGCTCTTGTGGCTTTGCACATAGATGACTGTTAGCGAAGATGTCAGTTCATTCACAGAATTCCTCAAAGAACCCCTCAGCCAGCCAATCATGTATACATCCTTGTGAAAGGCCATCACATCACACTACAGCTCCTTCTTCTTCTTGAACTGCGGTGCTCCCCAAATCCTTTGCAAATCCCCTCCAGTGCTACGAGCCGTTTGTCTCCTCTTTTGTGCTTGATCTTGGAAAGAAACTGGAGCGTGTAGATCTTAGCGCTAGTGGGGTTTGTCATAATCTTGCCAACTTGATCGAGATGATGTGCTCGCTCACTGACGCGTCGCCATCCCCTCAATCTGTTCCGTCGCTCTGCCCACTTTTCCATGATGATCTCTTGCGCTTCGTGGTGGGAAGACTCTCCCTCCGTAAGCCAGGTATTGTCAACAAAGGGCTTCCTGGAAGAGTCCAGGTCGAGTATGTCGAAGAAGGTTTCGGGTTCGTGGATCGGGTCGGCGTTCCAAATGCGATAGTGGATCTGGCAGATTGCTTTGACTTCTGTGGTGATAAAAGGGTGGCGGAATCCTCTCTTTGTGAGGTAGGGGCTGGAGTAGTCGCCAGAGGCGAGACTGTATACGGACAGAGCGGTCAGGGAAATGGCGGAGACGGCGAGAAGGACTAGCCGGACCGGGGGCAATTTGCCCAGTGCTTGAATAGCAGACGCGACGATTGCGGGAGCGGCCATGTTGCGTATAGCTATCCAGATGAAGCTAGTTTGCGAACGAGATGACTTTTGTAGAGTACTGCGCCAGAACTGACTGAGACTTGCTTCAAGCAGGGCAATATGCAATCTGTGAGGGACTGTTTGGGCAATCCAGCCTTTGAGATGGGATGGTTGAGGATTGTTGTAGTGAAACAAGCAAGCAAGCAATCCAAGGAGCGACCAAGCAGAGTATGTGTCCTTCTGAGCCACGTCACCAGCCGTTGCTGCAGGCAACTGTGTAACACGCACAAAGAGTACTGCGCAAACAGGAAAACAGGCCTTTACCATATCAGGTTAAGAGCTTGGGTGTTGTGTAACAGGAGCTTTAAGGTGATTATCCTTGCCCTGAAAGAATGCAAGGGCAGCCGTGATGTTTGTCATTTTCCGTGGAATGCATGAGAAAGGCTACTGAATGAGTCTTTGATGTTATTTCTTTCGTGCATTTCAAGATAATGGAATACTTGCATGAAATGAACGGTAATGAGCTGTCATCCTTGGAGTGCCGTGTATAAATACAGCTATCTACACTTGCTACTTTCTTCTCCCTCCAACATCATCACCATCACCTTACTTTGAATCATGTCTCGATTCCCAGACAACATGAGCGACTTGACGTTGCCAGCAACGACGTACACAGGGATGCTTCAAGACAATCCTATGTTCAAGGAAGCATGTCGAAGGAAAATTGAAGAGACAAGGGACGAGTATCGTAAGACATCTTTTATACCTTGTCATTCTTGGGCTAAATATCCCGGCTTTAGAACAATGGAGACTCCAGCAGATTGTAATTCCGCAGCCAGCTCCACCAATTTCATACACGACGGGCTTTTTGCCGGAAACTCGGCCACCACCAGCATCCACGCCCCACACGATGGCATACTTACCAGACACCACGCCAGCGCCAGCACCAGCGCCAGCACCCGCGGCGCCATACACAGTGACATATGTCCCTGCGCCAGCTGAGGCACCAGGCCCTGTACCTCAAAACCACCAATATATCCAAGGACATACAGCTCCGCATCGCACTCCAGAGCAATTTCACGCGGAGCAAGAGTACCTTGAAAGTGCGCGACAATGGAAAAAGGCACTAGACAACTTAAGCAGTGCTGAAATCCAAATGCGGGCCGCAGAGGCCCGAGTGGCGGCGCTCGGGGTGATCCCGGATGCACATCTGTTGCACCAGATGTCGTCCACAACAACATGAGGGGTGCAGGTCTATAATGCACAAATGACCGATCACGGATAAATAGAGTGGGGATATTTTGGTTTTTAACTTGTTTGCGTATTGGGATGTTTGTTTGATAGATATGGTGTTTAATGACATGGTTTTTTTCCTACATCTGAATGCGGGTCGGAAGCTGTCACGCATTCCCTGCCTATTAAGTTGGTAGATCTCGACCTTTCGTTTTCGCTCCGACACGCCATGGAAATATCTCGATCGACTATGCTTGAATAGGCCTCCTCTGTTAGTCTAATTGAGTGGCTGTGTTCCTGTTGGATACTCCTCCAGTTAAATCTCCACCATGATCCTATAACTTCCACTTCAGCTCGGATATATCGCAAACCGGTCGAACTTGATGCGACAGCCATCGGACTATATGTGTTTCATTTCAAACTCTTACCTTACTACACAATGACGTTCTGCCACTATAAAAGGCTCATAGAATCACACCTATTGGCTTCCGATGACACCATCGAAGCCCTCAACATCCATCATCACTCTAAATCCTTTTCACCCAATCTAGCAAAATGGCTCCCCTCCACATAGGTGCACTTGTCTACGACTATCAAGCTATAGATGTCTTGGGCCCAACCGACCTCCTCCACTCTGCCACTAAGCGATATATCCAGACTTTATCTGGCTATCTGAAGATCGAGCAAGACACCATCTCTCGCGCCCCAGAGTTTGTCTTCCATCACATCGGCATCACTCGCGAAACCCTTGTTCTTCAAACAAGCAACATCCCGATTGTCCCGACTACGACTGTTGATGAATGCCCCGAACTTGACTACCTTCTCTTGGGCGGTCCAGACCCCACGAACTTCGAGCTTCATCCCAAGTACGCTGAGTTCATCCAAAAGCACGTCGCAGCTAAGAAGCTTCTCTTCACCACCTGCACTGGGGCCAGCGTTGCTGCGGCTGCGGGAGTTCTTGAAGGCAAGAATGCGACAGTCAACCATGGTGCTATCCAGCCTCTCAGACTGAAATTTCCGAATGTCAAGTGGACTGATGAGAAGAAATGGATTGTCGATGGAAACATTTGGACTGCGGGCGGTGCTGTCGCTGGAATGGACATGTTTGCGCATTGGATCAAGGAGAATTTTGGAATGGATATCATGGTCTTGGCTGCGTCGATGTTGGACTATGAGCCGAGAGACGTTGATGGTATTTTGAACGTCATTCCCAAGAGGCATGATGCAAATGGCAAGCAGTTGCAAACTCATGTCTTCAAATAGAAGATGATACGAGCACCTGCCGAGTCCATCCTCAACGGTATTTGTTGAGATACCCAGGCAGGGTTCCGCTACAAGATCTATCGGAGACCGGCACAGCAGGCCTGCTAGTTCTCTTGCTATGTCTTCAGTGGGATTAGTCTACATCATCTAAGGAATAATTGAGACTGTGAATCCTGTCTATTGCATATTAAGTCATCTCAAGACTGGGTATATAACATATCTCAACCAAGCACCATCGCATCGATCATTATTTTCTTGCATCCGACTCCTCGACCGTAAACTCAACTTCCTTTGTGATCCCAGGCATCGACGGTATGATCTCGTCCGAACTAGCCTCTCCACCTCCTCCGTGAATGTAGACATTCCGATCATTCACACTTCCAAACCCCGTCGTTGATCTGATAGACCTTCCATTACTCCTCTTCCAGTTTGATCCATTTCCGTCGGCGAGCATGATACTTCCAGGTTCTGGACCGCCTTTGTACTTTGAGCTGACGTTGTTGGATGAGAGGAGCGAGCCGAAGATGGGTTTGAGCTTTTGGCGCATCCATCCCCATGTACTGGGGAGGTTAGCTGTCACGACGGCAACGAAGGACTCTCGTACAGCCCAAGACGCTCCCTCTTCTGGGCCCGTCTTGGGATTCTGGGGATGTCAGTACTCCTCATCATAACCTCTGTGGTGGTGGAAAGTCGCATACCTTGAGGATGAGGATACATCGTAGTAAGCCAGCAACCATCACAAATACGGCGCCAGAGAAGAGTACAAGTAATCCGTACTTCTTCACCTTGGGAATGCGAGCGCCCCAAAGCATCGGAATAGGGATCGCGAGCAAGTAAATGTCAGTTAGGATGTTGAGGCTGACGATAATGAAGATGTAAAGCTTGGACAACGCGGGGTGGCAGAAATCTGCTGTTTGTCAGTGAATTGCTTTGATACTGTTAATATCTCTACGTACTGCCTGGGTCAGGGTAAATTTGCCAAAACCGGTTGAATGGATGACAGCTAAAGAGAATACAGCAGACAATGGCGATGTAGGTCGAGGCGATGAAGCCGAAACCGATGTAGATTCGAGTTTTGTAACCGGTAAGTCCAGCCTGGAGTCTTTAGCCCTGTCGTTCTTTCTTATGGCTTGTGTAGCTTACCGTGAGTCGGAAGTAGAAAGCGCATAGCGCACTCTTGATGACCCACAGAACTGTGGCATAGTTGATCCAACCAGCGATCTGGATCTTGGATCCCCCAACCCTATCAAACTTAGTCACCCATGTCTCTTGCAGGGTCACGCAACCTACCTCCATCCATATTCTTCACTGTCCGGCGACAGAGCATTGCGCTCATCATCCGTCATTCCACTATTAGTCAAGCCACGGAACTTTGCTCCAACAGTATACGCTAGCGCCGTCTCGATCGTATACGGAATAATCGCCACCAGCATGAGGTAATCGTCGGCCTCAAAGTTCCTCACGCCGACCTGTCGTATCCTCGCAAAAGTTCGCAGCCCAATGACCGAAATGCCAATAGAGAGCAGTGTAAACGCCTCGGCGGCGAAGGAGGTAGCACCGCCCATGGCTGCAGAAACAAAAAGCGATACGAAAAACAAACGCCTGCATAGGGGTCACGACCCAAGGGGCGGGGAAGCCTTTAAAGCCAAGTTAATGCCTGGAAAGCACGTAGCCACTTGCATGGATCAAGTCCGCTCCTTCGAGGGTCCATCGCCAATCACAACTCTATCTTGCAGCATTGTTCCGGTGATAAGAGGCCCAGACACAGAGAGGGTACGCTAGTCTGATACGAAAGATAGCTAGTCAATTGACCCCAAATTCAACAGAGAGGGGATGTCATGGCAATTAGAAGCGGATGAGGCTTGCAGTAGTATTCTGCGCTAGAAGACGATCGACATTCGCCAAGGAGCTGGTGAAGAAATGGGCCTCTCAGCTGCCGACTCGAGTCATTTCTTCACTGAAGATCACTTTAAAAGTCTTTGTCAAACTTGAGAATCAGGACGATCATCTTATGCCAAAACGTGGCAGTGAGTCGTGCGTTTCAGATAACGCCTGTAGTCTCTTTGCTGAGAAGAGGAATGTTTATCGGTTGACGATGTTGTACCGTTGTCTCGGGAAGAGGGTCGAAGACCAATCAGCGACGATCACTGTCAACTCTATTGAGTCGACTCAGCATCGACAGAGTCAGAAAGAAAGGGTTCATGAATGACTTACCTTGTTGAGACAATGTAACCAGGTTTACCAAACTCAAAAGCCTCTCCTTTCTTTATTCATGGTCTCCGGATTTGCAAGATCCGCGCCCGTCTCAGGGGCTACCGACTCCCCGGATATCTTCATTGCTGCTCCCCGTACCCACTTTCCGAAGTTACAAGGATTGATCGGAATCAGCGGAAATGGTTCTGCGCCGCAGTTTGCTCAGGAGAAGTGTTTTTCATGTGAATTAATGATGTCTCAGAATGCATGAGTCGTGAATGGACACGTCAAAGGTCCATTTGTTGAGTCTGATTGCAAAGGTTCTTGATAACAGTCAATGCGGCAGATCGACCGCAATTGAAACGCGTTCCGCTAAGGTGCCCCGCGGAGCTTTTTAGCGCTTGCCATCGTTTCCATTTGGAATCCGTAGGGCAGATTACGCTGATGGCTATGCTGAAAAAAGAGTGCAGTTGCAGATCACGAAACTTTGAATTGGCAACGCTGGACTTGACACATTACTCTATTATAATTATTTCCTTCAAAGTACGGGAATTTACAGCCTTCTGGGGCGGACGTTTGCTCCTGTTGAGATGGTGGGAGGCCTGGTCGGAAGCCCAAATTGGTGTAGGGTGGCTGTCTCGCATTGGAACCAAGACATCCACGTCTAAAGTAATTATAAGGCTCCAGATACGGTTATCCAAGGAATTAAGCACTGATCAGAACATAAGCTGGAAAATCTTATACTTCGCGCTCATTGAGTTCATTTGGAGATGCACACGCTAAAGGCCCGAAGACGATCGTTGAGCCGCGGAGCTGGAAATCACACTATGGAATCAAATCCGTATGCGCTCACCAAAATATTGATGAAGATTCAAGTCTCGAGATTTCTAAGGTTGAAGATCGAATGGCAAACTCATTTTCAGATGCTGCCTACCGATTGTTATGGCAGGTAGTCACTGTGTTCATCAGTGAGCCAAACGCGCCCCACTTTAAGCTTCCTTCCTTCAAGCATCGCGATTGCTTCATCGCCAAAACAACACAACCACAGATTCATGAGCATTTTCTCTTTGCGGCTATAAACTAACGACAGCTCTCTTCTCTTGAAATTCTCGCAGTTTTCCCGGGTTTCTCAGTTTACAATGCAAGTATCACCCCATTCGCTACCCGCGCACCGCTCCCCGCCATCCCTGCATGCCTCTACTTTCCTCATCTAAAATTTTCGAGAGAGCAAACAACACCAGTATCGAGTGCAGCAACGAAGCGATATTCATGGATACTGGAATACGCATCCATCCATGGGAAACGGTACTCTCCGAGAAGATTGCAAAGGTCGCTGCCAAGATCTATCGTCTCCTCGGTGAATATGTCAACATCTGGCTCGGCGATATAAATCCCCAGTACTGGACTCTTGGTACCCTTGAGAGTTTGTACGATCTTCTGTTTCACGCCACTCGCCATATGAACGACCCGAATCAGCGGAAAGAGAAGTTTGGCGACATCAAGATTTACTTGGTAACGTGCGCTTTTGCAGATGCCTGGCGTGGCATGAAACCCATAGTGTATCCAAGGCATCTTCAAGATGCACAGCTTTTCTTCTCAACCGCCCGCAGAGACCTCATGGACGAGACCAGAGTCGATGAGAGTGATAGATCGGAGACCGAGCCCTCACTTCCTACACCTGAAAGACCCCGAACGAATCCCGTGACCCGCAAGCATCCCGCAGCCGAGTCTCTTCATGCGGCTTTCCCCAAGCAGCCGCGACGACTGGACATTGCTGTTTCAGCGATGGCAGGCGATAATACTGAGGTACTTCAACTCCCTATCCAGATTTGCAATACTGACATTTGCAGTCCCTCTCAACTGATTGCGACCTGATTTCCGAAGTGAAACGATACCAAGATGGCGCGACGGACAGCTTCCTGGAGATGTTAGACAAGCTTCCCACCATTGCATCAGCCACCATCGCCAGCTTAGCCCACGAACGAATAGAAGGTCACATCAGACCGTTACAAAAGTCTAGCAGTTGACGCGGCCAACGCTAAAGAGTGCGTCATAAAGCTCAAAGACGCCATTCTATCCTCACGGCCAGAACGAAAGTTCTTGTCGCGAACCAGGAGATACTGCAGAGAACCAGCCACTTTATCGAAGCCGTAAGCCCTGAAGTTTGGTCAGCTGTATCGTGGAACCACGAAATTGGAAAATCGAGTACCCGCGCCGCTCTTGAAGAGAAATGTCAGAAATTAGAGGCTGCACGGGTGCGACTCGTCAAGCTGGTTGAAGAGCTCAAGGAAGTACAGGCATCAAGAGACAGCACAGATGAGAAGGCAGAACGTGTCACGGCTCAGTAGGATGAGTTTGGTGAGTACATTGATTTCATCGGACACATGGCCATGCTTTGTGAGGCTGGGTCCAAGGGACTGATGAGAGTGGTTGATGCTTTGAGTGAGCAAGGACTTGAGTTTGAGACATTGATTGATGAGCATGGAAGCGATGGACAGGCCAGCGCTGAGAAGTGAACGGAGATGTAGGCTCCAGAATGCGCCGGGCGTGGAAAGTAGCTGAAATGCAATATTGTCGCGGATTACGGATGGACGATGGCTTTTTGGTGGACATTCCAAAGATAGGAGCAGTGTTTCTGTACAAACCAATTACTCAGGTAATACGACTGAAGCTTCACTGACGTCATGACGGAGATTCAAAAACAACAAACCACAGAGTCGTTATAAAAGCAAGATCTTTTGATGTGTGAAATGTTCATGTGGACCAAATTACCTCCTCAATCTATTTACATCCAAGCATATTAAACGAATAAGCCAAAAAGTCCTTTTTCGCGGACGATCAAGAAGTCTCAAAAAAGCAAGCAAAACAAGTCATTTTTCCCATATCCAGCAATATCCCAGTCATTAACACATAACTTCATAAGCAACCCTTATCTAGTCAATTGCTTCGATTGAATAAGCTCATCCGCAAGCCCCCCTTCTTAGGCTTCTGATGAAAAGAGCTCTGCGCGCTGACGGGTCGATGTTCGAAACTGTCGATGCTCTCCATGCGCTGAACGGGCTGACGGACTGCGGGTGGTGGGGGCTGCTGCACGAGCTCCCCGCGGAGAGCTTTGCCCACCTGATCATGTTGACGTGAATAGTCGTCGTGCTTGGACTTGGCTTCGATGAAGCGGTCTTCAGCTTGGCGACGTCGTTCTTGAAGAGCGCGGATCTCATCGTCGAGTTGGTTCATTTGGGCTTGAGCTTCACCCATGAGATGATCATACTCGTGGATCTTCTGCTCAAGAGGTAGAAGAACGCTCTTTTGAATGGAGGGGCTGTTGAGACGGTTAATGTCATTGCCAGGGACTGCTAGACGGTCCGGCGAAGGCGCGCGACGCTGCTGATGCTGCTCTGAGGCCATGGATTGAGAAACACGGCTCTGTTGGGTGTTTGGCCCGTTTCGGGGAGGTGACTCTCCATGAGGTCGGGGTTCAGACTCCGAAGCGCGGCGGGATTGTCGTCTGTACCGACCACCATCTCTAGGGCCATTGGGCTGCTGCTGCTGAGGACCTCCGTCCATTCCGCCAGGATAGGTAGGAGGCATTGGTTGCTGAGGACCTGGACCTGGACCTCTGGGAGCGTTGTTGTTTGGACCTTGACCAGGCGGCGGTTGTCTTCGCTGCCCTGCATTACGAGAGACCTGACCAACCGGAACAACACGCTAAAAGCAAAAGGTTAATTACGAGGCTCTGGCACGGAGAAAAGATGTTGCAGAAAAACAGTGTTCTCTAGCGTGAAAAACTCACCTGTTGCTGCTGTTGTGCTTGTGCAAGCATGGCGTCCTGCAGCGCCACGTCAGAGGTAGGTGAGCGCATGTCGAATTCTTCACTCTGAGGGCGGAAGTCATCGAGTTGCTCGGGCGATTGAGTGCGTCTGTATCTCGGACTCTGGCCATTTCGCGCAGCACGAGCTGCCTCGCGGGCGTCGCGAGCAGTGCGAGGCTCAAAGCCCGGGTCTTCCAAATTGTATCTTGGCTGATGGGGAGCCGCCATGGTGGCCATCATGCGGGGGGTGAAATGCGGTGAAGGAACACAAAGAACAAAAAAATTGGAATGAGAATGTCTTACGAACAAGACATGAAAATAGCGGGTAGAGAGTGAAAGGAATGAGAATCTACACCGACAATGTCAGGAACTGATTCATGTTTTAGTGAGGGTCTGGAAAGGCGATGGCTGGAAATCGCGAGGTTGGTGGCTTGGGCCGGGTTGATTTTGGCTCGGCCAAGTTGACGAGTCGCCAGATTAATTTTTGGGGTTGGGGAGTTTTCTTAGCTTCAGGGGTTGTGACCCACTGGAAAGCGCAGCACCAGCCACTGCCCTCGTCAGATTGAAGAGAAGAAATATGCAGCAACACGCAATCGAGCATACGTTGAACTCACCTGCAACAGAGTGTTCTTCTGTACTCGTAATTGATCCACGTACTGACACAGCGGCTAGATGCATCCCTTGGCTTCCAGGGATTGCCACAGGCATCGGGGGCGTGGCTGGGTCTCAAACCCGGTTAATTGCCAGATTGACGGGCGTCTATCACTTCGTTAAAGCAAGGAATTCGAGATGAAACACTTCAATGACTTGCTTTAGTGTCTTGTTATTTGTTAAACGAGTCTAGTCCAGCCGTTGAGTTTTGGCCTTGGGTTTCTTGGCTGGTGATGCATGCAATTTGAGGTTGTATTTCTGCACGTCAACGTAACACAGTGTTATCTGAACGCGCGTCGAGACAGCAACGAGCAGTGCTCAACCTTCGCATTAACTATTGTTCTTTTTTTTGGTGCCACGAGAAGGTTGGTTCAAAGTACGTAGTACGGAGTATGCCGCACTTAATTGCGACAGTTTATGCTTGCGACCGTTGTAAGAGTGTTGATTGACTTGCCGTTCGTTACCTTGGCCGTAAATTCTTATCGCGTCATGGTCATGGTCAAGGTGCGACCGCAAAATTTTCCGCGTCAGAAGCCAAGCGGCCCGTCCCATCAATCTCACCGCCATCGATTACCGTGACTCAGATCCCAAACACAGCCCAACGTTTGTCGCATACAGGGTAAATGCCTGCCGATGCTCAGCACAATTGACAGCGGCACCTCACGTCATTGAAACGCAGCGAAATGACCCAGGATACAACCGTGCCGAAACAGGTTACCGTCATAATAACAACTTCACCAACTCCATCCGCGCCTTCGACGGAACTCATCTCAGCGGTCCTCGAGTCATTTGAAGAGCATTGTCATGCTTTGACATTATGTAATATTATTGTTGTTTTCGACACTTTTGATCAGATAGTACCTACAGCGCGATTGAAGAAAGGACAAGTCACGCCTCAGCAGGCAGCAGATTTTGACGAATACAAGAAGAATGCCAAGGAACTGATACTCACCAAATATCGCCATGCTGGTGCTGAGTTCACTCAACGGCGTGCTACGGCCGAGTATGGTAGTCCCAACCCTCGGAACATCGTTGACTACACGGTATCGAAAACAAGCGACAAGAAAGTCACATTCATAGAGCCGTCCAGACGACTAGGGTTCGGCCTTGCAGTCAGATCAGCCTTGAGGGTAACTGAAACTCCTTTCGTCTGGGTGCAACAACATGATTGGGCCTTGGTTGCAGACTTCCCCGTGGTGCCTCTTGTACAAATCATGAAGGCATACGATTCACACCCAGAAACTCCCATCAAGTACATATGCTTAGCTGCTATTCGTATGCTCTCACATGCCATATCAGAACAGCATCCGGTCCTGCGAGAGCTGTCAACATCTCTCACACAAAGTTACGAAGACCCGACACATCCTGGTGTCAAGATACCCTTGACACCGATTTACTTCTGGCATGATAAACCTCATCTTGCATCAACAGCACATTACCTCGAGAGGGTGTTTCCCTCACGATTGGCTATGCTGCGAGGAGACTTTATTGAGGACAAGATCGGACAGAGAGCTCGCGCTCAGATGAAGGAAGGCCTCGTAAGTGTACTTCATTTTACTCAGGCGAACATCGGGAGTTGCTGCCATGCGAAAGCGCTTGCTGACAAAGAGCAGTGGACGAAATGGGCTACTTGGCTTTACTACCCTGATGACGGGAAACAGCTATGTTTGAAACACCTACAAGGGAGGACTTGGGCGGGTGCTGAGCGACAAGCCGATAGGGCTGCTATGTGGAGAGAAAGGAATGAGGCTGAACGGGCAGCTCAAGACGACGGCTAATCTGGAAGAGATCAACAAGATACCCTGATTGAGATACGAAGACCGTGATTTATGATGTCACAGCAACTGGGTTATGACAGGAAGCCCTCGGGAACCAAGAAATCTATAGACTTGGATTGAGGCCCTTAGTTCTCTTTCCTCCCCCAGTGCCGAGCGAGTTATTTAAGGTATCCCAACCCTAGACCATACCGACGCTGTCGGATGGCTTCTCCGATCTAGCATTCGGATGCCCCGACCTTAATCGACTTTCCCCGCATGACGCTTGACTCGCGCAGCGGTTAAACAAACTTCCCATCCTTGAAGTTCTTTCATTTGAGGTTCAAGACATTCTTAACTAAGTAAACGGCGCGTGCCGCATTCAATTGCCGATGGATCTATGCGGGGTGCCGACCCCTCACCTCGAGCCGATCACCGTTCTCCATGATCGGTGAATCATCATAGCGACTTGGCGATCTGGGGAAAAAGAAGGATAAAAAGAGTGTATAAAAGCGTAAAAGGTCCAGTATGAATTGGTTTTGATAGACAGTTTAAGGACAATTTAATTGACACAATGAGACTCTTGACTCCCCTTATCATCGCCTCCAATGCCATCCTGGCAGCGTCCCAACTCATGGGAACGCCGTCTTACGAGTATCTCTACACCGTCAACGCAACCCTCGGCGAACGTTGGCCGATTGGCGACTACGGTCAAGGCAGCCGCGTTGTGATTCCCATCACCGGCGGAACCTTCAAGGGACCCAAGCTTTCGGGAACGGTCACTAACCTTGGTGCCGACTGGGGTCTCACCGACACCAAGGGTGTTTTCTTCCCCGATACCCGATACAACCTGAGAACTCATGATGGAGCTGATATTTACATCCAAACTTCTGGTCCGACGCAGCCTGATGGAAGGACGTTGTTGAGGGGCGTTTTCCAGGCGGCGCACCCGGACTATGAGTGGTTGAACTATGTCCTGGCAGTTGGAGTGTTGCAACGACCGGCTGCGGAGAGCAAGGGCAAGTATGTTGTTATTGACATGTGGGCAGTAAGTTATCCAAGTTTGTCAACAGAGATAAGTTGCTGATCAGGAAATAGATGGTTTTGCCGGACTGTAACGGGAATTGCTAGGGCGAGGCCGACGGTGATATGGCCAGGATGGATATTAACTCGCTATGGATGGACATGGCGTGATTTGATACACCCTGGTAGAATGTCACCGCCGTGATTCTTCCGATGAAAAAGTCAAAAAGGTGCTACAGAGTTCAGATGATCGTACTAGTTGTGGATCTGGGGTATTCCATCATTATTGGGAATACGAATGTACGGAAATGGCGATAAAGTTCACAGGGGTTGTATAGAACCATTAAATTTCCAACTTCACTTCTTGGCTCAACTTCTGAAGAACTCGTGAGGCTGCAAAAACACGCATCTATCACCTTTCATGGAGTAGTGATAATGAAGGAGATGGACAGGGATTACAGTCCCGCATTCAGTATGCTTGCATCTTAGCCGTCATAGTCAAAGAGAATGTTGCAATGAGAACCCATTTGACGCGCAATGATTCGTGTTGTTATCCGGTTCCTGAACAGATGTGCAATGGTTCTTACTGGCGACAATTATCGATCGGCGAAGCAGGGGTAGGCTGGTCGGTGCTAGAAGAGACATTGAGACTAGCCTGGATATCAACAGTCACAGTTGAAGACGCCGGAAATCACTCTGTTGGCGGTTTTTGTATTATCAAACTTCAAACTCTGAGGGTATCAATTGTGCCACGATTTCGCATATAAGACGCAAGATTTAATTTAACAATGGCCTCATTCGAAAACTCCTGCAGTGCCCCTAATAACAAAACCCATAATAGCACTAGTCTCCATCTCAAGTAGATTATCCAGACCGATATCTCTGCCCATCCTCACAACGACTGACTCGCAAACTCCTCCCCAATCCATTAACCCCGTTATGCACCCCGGATCTAATTCCAAACCAGGCCAGCCGAGGTTTCAAGACCCCTTCTCTTCCCCTCACGAACCCAACTACCGCCCTGCCAAACCATCCTCAATCCGCGATAGCACTCCCATGGTATTGCCGAGGGTTGCTGATCTGGTAGTGATCAACGGCGTCTTGCTGCTTCAGGAATCATCCGCGTATTTGCTCAAAAGCATCACAAGGATCCCCCGCAAAATACAAGGGCATGGGTTTTGGTAAACGTTTATGCGGGAGACGGATATAAAATAATGTTGTCCGCCGGCCTTGTTGTCTTGCTTGGCTTTATTCCCCAGGTTCTCAGCGACACCTCGACTGATATTTGTTTACCGCAAGATAATATGCGTCCTTCATTTTTGCTCTTTTCGGGGTTGGGGGCTTGTGCTGCTGCTGGCAAGGGTGATGACTTTGCGGCTAAATGCGCTGGTTTCAAGAACTCGCTGAAGCTGCCCAACACCAAAGTCTGGTTCACTGAGCACGTGCCTGCTGGAAAAAACATCACTTTTCCTGACAATCACCCAACATGCACGCCCAAGAGCACCATCACTGATGTTGAGATCTGCCGTGTGGCGATGTTTGTCACCACTGGTCCCAAGTCAAATCTTACCCTTGAGGCTTGGCTTCCTTCCAACTGGACCGGTCGATTTTTGAGCACTGGAAATGGTGGAATGGCTGGATGTATTCAATACGATGACGTTGCCTACGGTGCTGGCTTTGGCTTTGCGACTGTTGGAGCTAACAACGGTCATAACGGCACTTCAGCTGTCTCCATGTACAAGAACTCGGGAGTCGTGGAGGATTATGTTTACCGTTCAGTCCACACTGGAACTGTTCTCGGTAAAGAGCTTACGAAGAAGTTCTATGGCAAGAAGCATACCAAGTCTTACTATCTTGGATGCTCAACTGGTGGACGACAAGGATGGAAGGAGGCGCAGAGCTTCCCTGATGATTTCGATGGTATTGTGGCTGGTGCTCCCGCCATGCGCTTCAACGGCCTGCAGTCCCGTTCTGGAAGTTTCTGGGGTATCACTGGACCCCCTGGAGCGGCTACCCATCTCAGCCCTGAGGAATGGGCCATGGTCCAAAAGAACGTCTTGGTTCAGTGCGACGAGCCACTTGATGGTGTTGCCGATGGCATTCTCGAGGATCCCAACCTTTGCCAGTACCGCCCTGAGGCTCTTGTCTGCGGTAACGGCCAGACCAAGAGCTGCTTGACTGGACCCCAGATCGAGACAGTCCGCAAAGTCTTTGGTCCTCTGTATGGTAACAATGGTACATATATCTACCCTCGAATTCCTCCTGGAGCTGATCAGGGTTTCGGTTTCGCGATCAGCGAAAAACCATTCCCCTATTCCACGGAATGGTTCCAGTATGTTATCTGGAACGATACCAAGTGGGACCCCAACACCATTGGACCCAATGATTACCAGAAGGCTTCTGAGGTCAACCCCTTCAACGTCGAGACATGGGAGGGAGACCTTTCCAAGTTCCGCAAGCGTGGATCCAAGATCATTCACTGGCACGGTCTCGAAGATGGCCTGATTAGCTCTGACAATTCAATGGAGTACTACAACCACGTCTCGGCTACTATGGGCCTGAAGAACACTGAGCTTGATGAGTTCTACCGATACTTCCGTGTCAGCGGCTGCGGTCACTGTTCAGGCGGAATTGGAGCCAACCGCATAGGAAACAACCGCGCCAACCTTGGTGGCAAGGAGGCGAAGAACAACGTCCTTCTCGCTCTTGTCAAGTGGGTTGAGGAGGGCAAAGCACCCGAGACCATCACCGGTGTTCGCTACGTCAATGGTGCCACCACCGGAAAGGTCGAGGTTGAGCGAAGACACTGCCGCTATCCTTACCGAAATGTCTACGACGGCAAGGGCAATTACAAGAACCCCGACAGCTGGAAGTGCGAGCTGCCCAAGTAAATGGAATGTCAGCGAGATGGTGCGGGTGGCGTCGATTATATAAGATTTATTTCATAGCATACATATAGCAAGATCGTCGTAAATAAGATGAGCTTTTACATAACACTGCTGCCTCAATGGTCGGGATAATTCGGTACCGAGCAACTCCGCCATGGATAAAGTGATGTCAAGAAAAGCGACTAGTTACAAATTACCCCAAGGAAACCACTTCCTTGGAAGACTCCAAAAGACGGGGGAGGATATGTGCTGTCAATATCAGTCATTTCCCCAGACGCGTTGCTGACCATGTTGCATGTCGGCTAGTCATTCAACACGAAAGGTTAATACCGCCAAGACCAGAATTCCCCACGATCTTGGACAATCAAGAGGAAAAGTCGGAGCATCTGAGTCAAAAACAGTGAGAAACCCAGGTTTCTCCCCTCATTTCCCCAACCCCCACAAGATGCTGAACCTTACTCCAACCAATGCGCCCTCCTGAACAACAGGGCGCGAAGCTGGGCGAGTCAGGGTTTGGATGCACGAAAGTGAGGCGCGTTGTTTTCTAGAACACGTCGGATGCTGATCAGTCTCCCCTCCCAACAAACTCTACAGTCCCGTCATGGATCCTCGTCTTATCAAGATAAACGGGAAGAAACTCACCAGCACTTCTCAAGTCAGCCCGACCAGAATCTTACGATGCGTGACCCGACCGCCTCAATGGCGATAGACTCAACACAATTTACAATACCACCGAGACTTTATTTATCTCTCTCCAATAGCGACACTTGTATTGCGCCGGTGTCGGATACTAGACTCTACTAAATGGCCAATGCATGTGTCAAAACAAGCTATTTTTCGCGTAACGGAAATGCTGAACCTTTTTTTACGTTGAATACCGCCGGCAGATTCTCCTACAAGGTTTTTTCTGTCTCTCCGACACCGTAAGAGGCGGAAATAAGCTTGTTACTTGGCGTCCGATTTAGCCGTGTGCTAGACCGAATCTTTCACCTTGAGCCAGCACTCGAGAGCCTCATTTCAACGACGACCACTCTCCAGCAGGACATATGTACTGATCCCCTTGGACAATTGACGCAAGACACCGTTCAATTAACCATGTCATTCTTATCTACGTTCCACCTCCTACTGGAGGTCTCTTGTTCATCTCGTTTGACCAACCAATTCTCATTGAGCAAAGATCGCTGACATATAACGTAACACCAACTCCATTTTATTTTTTGAATCCACGGCCCCGTTTATTTTCACTCGGCCAAGGAACTTTCCAATGACCTGATGGTTTTTGAAGATTTGCTAACTGTTACGTGAGAGACTCTCACGTAAAAGTTAGCCCCATGGGGCTCCGCGAGTCTTTTTTTCTTCCGTGCAAGATAACGAGACGAGCGTTTCTTACAAGGTCTCCACGGAAGATAAACGTCTGGAGATTTTAGGCTTGGCGGATGTATATAAGATTTGGCATCGCCCGATGTTGAGTTGAGGTTGGTCTTCATCTCGTCAAACTGTCGCTGATCATAACCCGCCATTATACACCTTCTTACCTCGCATTGAGGTTTTATTACTGACTACTATTATTTTGTTTCATTGAATATGGGCGCTGAAGATAAGACGACAAAGACTCATCCTGAGATGGCTCAGCCAGAGCATCACCGCCCTGCATCCATTCACAGCATCGACGGCGATGAGATCAACACTACCAACGATGGCGGCGACATCATGGATTCCAAGGAGCAATCCGACGAGCCCGTTCAAAACATCTTCAACCAAGGCGGCAAGAACTACAGAACACTAGGCAAATGGGACACAGTCTTCGTCCTCGTCACAAACCAAGTCGGACTTGGTGTATTGTCTCTCCCTGGTTGCCTCAAAGTTTTGGGCGTTATTCCTGGGGTTATTGCCATCATCGGCCTTGGTTCCCTCTCTGCCTACACTGCCTACGAACTCCTCCAATTTTACAGAAAGTATCCCCACGTCGTCAACGTGGTCGATATGTGCGGTATCATCGGTGGTCGACCGCTTGAGATCATTGCGGGTATTGGTTTGATGATCAAGGTTATGATGACCTGTGCATCTGCCAGTGTAACGCTATCGGTTGCTTTCAACACCCTGAGTAACCATGCCTTCTGTACCGTCAGCTTCGTCATCATTGCCGTCGTTGCATGTTGGATCCTATGCCTCCCCAGAACCGTCAAATTCGTCTCGCAATCTGGTATCCCCTCTACAATCAGTATTCTAGCCGCCGCCCTTACCGTCATGATCAGCTTGGGCCTTGACACTCCCTCTCAGGCTCCTCCCGGATGGGATCGCGAGATCCAGGTTATCGGCAACCCAACCTTCCGACAAGGTCTCAACGCTTGTCTCAAGATCTGCTACGCCTATGCCGGAAACATCAGCTTCGTCTCATACATGGCCGAGATGAAGAACCCTAGCCGTGATTTCCCCATGGCTTTGGCTTGCCTTGAGGTCTTCTCTATTACCCTTTACACAATCGTCGCCATCACGATCTACTGTCTTGCTGGTGATTATACCACCTCTCCAGCTCTTGGATCCGCGCCCCGAATCGCCGCCAAGGTCGCCTACGGCCTCGTGCTTCCTTGTGTGTTCGCGACAGCTATGGCTTTCGGTCATACCGGCATCAAGTACATGTATGTTGTCGCCATGCGATCAATCAAGGCTACACACCAAGTCACAGACCGAAGCTTCAAGTCTTGGGGCATCTGGGTTGCCTGCGTGACCCTGTACTGGATCATTGTCTTTGTCATTTCCAACGCCATCCCCATTTTCGACTCCATCCTCTCCATCTCCTCCGCCACCACGATCGCCTGGTTCACCTTTGGTCTCAGTGCCATCTTCTGGTTCCATATCAACAAGGGCCAGTATACCAAGAACTGGAAGAAGATTGCCCTTTGCATCATTAACGGCATGCTTATTGTTCAATCGTTGTTCATGAACGGTGGAGGCCTGTGGTCTTCTATCACCGAATTATTGAACATCTTTGAGAACGATAAGAGCTCTATTCGTGGCGTCTTCTCATGCGGTGACAACTCCATTTAGACACAAACGTTAAGAATTCCATAGATATAAACATTACGAAGCAAGTATATAGCGATTGAATGATACATGATGATATTATTGTTACTTCTTGTTCCCTTCAGAAGTTGATTGGTCAATTGACAATGTTGAATGCGGGTCTTGCAGACACTTGTCTTGTACCCGGTGAGAAGTCCGCGAAATGTCTCTATTCCAGGGATCGATGCAAGTTGTTGTCACTCAGCAGGGTGAACGGAGTTGCCGGGGCAGCGATAGGCATTGCAAGTCTTGCCACAATGATTGACTGCCATGGGTATGGACAAGCTGCATAATGTGATAAAACTTGATCAGCAAAGTGGAGCTGGGAGAATCTCGCGATGCTTCGGGCCGACCAATGAAGGACGAGGGTGGCGAGGCGGCATCTCCAGATCTGGAGTGGCCAGATCAAGCTCCGGCGCCGCAGATCTGAGTCACTGTGATAAGGCTGAAGCCACTTACTACGTTCAAGGTTGCTGACAGTCCCCAGGCGACGATGTTGTCTTCTTTACTTTAGTGGTGCTTTGTTCGATTGGTCGCCTGCAAACGTGGAGATGAATATTCGAACGACATGGCAAACGGAAGGCATGAAGCCCAGTCCCAATGAGACCTGATTATTTCACCCAGTCTCAAGAGTCGATTCATATTCAGAATAGACCAATTCGCTCTTTGGCAAAGTCATTCTGACGATGGAATTTTACTCTATCAAAGTGGGGTCAAATACGCGATACGAGCGATACGGGATACGAAGGCTGATTTTATCATCGTGTCTATTAAAGAACTTGCCTAGTCTCCGATATTATACAGTCAGTTCGTCAATGTCGACAGTCGAAATTATTCCACTCTTTTAATTCCTTCAATCCCTTCTATTTTACGAGGGCCAGACGACCCAACCGTTGGCCTACATCATGATTACAATCGCTCCCTTTCGACCGCGTACATCTACCTTGCGCTCCCTTCAACGACTTTCAACGGTTCGAGCCAACGGCATTTATTTATACTCATCACCTAATCAAAGATGGATGACACAAGAGCGCAGCAAAAGCAAAGTTCAACGAAATGAGACTGCAGGGCCCAATCCCTCCTACCCAACCTTCAACCTCAACTCTCTGGGCCTTAGCAAACGAACCAGGATACTTTTAATGGTAGTTCTGAGCATCTTTGGTACTATTGAGACTTGGGTTTGGTGCAAAGCCATCTGGCAATGGAGAAAGGGTCGTCAAGAAGCAGAACAGTGACCTTTTGCTAGTCATGCACAGATATCAACCATTGGTTTCTTCTTCCTTGACCAGCCAAAGGCATATGTTCATAACTTGATGGGATCGCATTCTACTAGGAGCAGCAGCGTCCAGAATAAACAGCAGGTTGCCTATAGGAAATTCTTACAGGCGCGCAATCATTGCCACGAAGACTCCGAAATTGTTTAGTGATATACTTTCGGGGTCGACTGTCAATATTGCCATAATCCCGATTATCCGGGCATAAGCCGGCTGTCATTACGTAGACATCGGATCTATCGGCAATTTCATTCGACAATCTGGCGTGGCTTTACTCCCTACCTATCATAATCAAGCAACTTTGGCGCAAGGCATGCAGGATGAAAGCATGTTTATAGTGTTCGCAAGTACTCTGTAATTTGTAACTGTATGGATGACTTACCCAAGCTGCGTTGCACTTTCGAGATTGGCTACAGGGATGGAGCCGAGATCTCTGGGGCGCTGAACTGTCGCATCTCGGTTGATTGAATTAAATGATCCTTTGCCTGGCGCAGTGTCCTGGGGAAGTGATGCTGTAGCCGAGTTGAGGTCGCCGCGGGGACTGCCGGCCCGGGTTGGTAGAGTAGTTGAAACAACGCACGAGAAAACTTAGACGGAATGACATGCCGATAGTGAAAGTCTGTATGCTTCTCATCCTCTCACAGCGAAATTAGGAGACAAGGAGCGAATGAACTGACATATGACTGGCTGCTCAATTCATACAGCTTTCTTACCGCTGGGCAGTTATAAAAACAGAAAATCGTCTTCTATAGGGCACGTCAATGTCTCTTCACAATTGGCCATATCAAAACATCTGATAATGGTACTTTCCGTGTGCGGGCCACGCGTAATTTAGACGCGCGTATTTCCGAGTTACTCTATACGACAACAATGAGCTAGGCTTCATCTTTTACGATAAAACAGCACCGTATCTAAAATTAACCACCGACAATGAGACAGTAATTAAACGAACTCTAATCTCAGGTTGTTGTCTGGCATTCAGGTATTGCATTGACCACCAGATTGTTGGATTGATCTGTTGCATGGCCCTCCTGGGTGAGATTGATAAGTTCCACGACCTTCTCAAACAGTGTCTCAAGAGACGTAAGCTTGTGAATGACTCGCCCAGTGATTTCCTTCTTCAAGGAAAAGACGGAAGCTTATAAACTGGAAATGAGGGTCGAGTCTAGACCTACTTGATCCATGCCACCTATTTCCCCAGCATCTTAAGCGAATCCATAGCGCAGGGATTGCGTAATCTGTGCTCTCGCTTCCTCGTGTTTATTGCTTCGCCTCCTTTGACCTGAATTTCCGGAAGCAATTTTTTGGCCCCGTTTCTGGACTAAAAAGCAGACTGCGCCT
Organism: Fusarium phyllophilum; assembly: GCA_013396025.1. NCBI lineage: Eukaryota > Fungi > Ascomycota > Sordariomycetes > Hypocreales > Nectriaceae > Fusarium > Fusarium phyllophilum. The sequence continues at coordinate 32,806 of JAAOAQ010000144.1, read as the reverse complement.
CCTTGCTAGCCGTTTAACCCCTTTTGACAGACGAGTCGTCATTTAATTCAGGAGAGTGTCTCAATCGATACGAAGAGTTCTTGCTCGCTCAAATTATGCGTGTACGTTCTATAAAACTCATGAGAGCATTTTTGGAGTTGATAGCAGACTTGGCTGCTCGATCTTGATCTGTTGATGAAAGAAATAAGCCGCGAAGTTGAGTCTCTCCCTCTGCGCTAGGATTAAAGTTTATTCCCCGCTGGTCGATCATTGGGCAAGATGAAAGCGTCATTGGCTAAAACGGTCGCCGTAACTTGGGCCTTGGCAGCTGTTGTTCACGGCATTGATGTATCATGGGACGACGACAGTAAGTCAACCGGCCTTTACTTTTCCGCTGCTGGGTAACTTACCATGTTCAGAATCCATCAAACAAGCTGCTAGTACTGTTGCGTATGGCTTAGTGAAATACTACACTGGTAACAACACCGGTGATACACCAGGCAACCTGCCAGATCCCTATTATTGTAAGTGATGAGGAAGGGGAATACGCGATGAATTCAAGATCTGATTCGAAGCAGGGTGGACGGCAGGGGGTATGTTCGGTACATTGATCGACTACTGGTGGCTTACTGGCGATGAGAGCTACAACAAGATTACTACACAGGCTATGCTGCATCAGGTCGGAACAAACGACGACTATATGCCTGATAACCAAACTATGACAGAAGGCAACGATGATCAAGGATTCTGGGCAGTGGCTGCTATGTCGGCAGCTGAACATAAATATCCTGACCCGCCAGCAGACCAGCCGCAATGGCTAGCACTAGTCCAGGCTGTTTTCAACGAATATGTCAGCCGTTGGGATACACAGCACTGCGGCGGCGGAATGAGATGGCAAATTTTCACTTGGAACGCGGGATACGATTACAAAAATTCCATCTCAAACGGTTGCTTCTTCAACATAGCTGCGCGACTCGCTCGATATACTGGCAACACCACTTACGGGGACTGGGCTGAGAAGGTTTGGGACTGGGAAACCAAGATCGGACTCATCAACAGCGACTACCAGGTCCGAGATGGTGTCCATTTCGAAGGGAAATGCCCCAGCTCTATGGATACTAACCAATGGACCTACAATAGCGGTGTTTACCTTTATGGAGCTGCTGCCATGTACAACATGACCGGAAAAGCTGCGTGGAAAACCCGAGTAGACGGTCTGCTGGAGGACGTCAAGACGGTCTTTGTGAAGAATGGTGTTATCTATGAGCAATTCTGTGAGGAGCACAAGCTTTGTAACCTCGACCAACAGACCTTCAAAGGCTATCTCGCCCGTTGGATGGCAGCTACTGCACTGGTAGCCCCTCATACCTCCGAATACATCACACAGACGTTGCTATCGACGGCAAAAAAGGCCGCAGCTTCATGTACAGGCTCACCCGCCTCAGGCTTCGCAGGCAAGGCTGGCACGGCTTGCGGCTTCACATGGTTGACGAACGGATTCGATGGGATCGTTGGGGTTGGACCGCAGATGAGTTCTCTGCAATCTATCATGTACACCCTCGCCCCGAAGGCGAAAGCACCAGTGACTAAGAAGACTGGAGGAACGTCAAAAGGAAACCCAGGTGGTGGCCAGACTGACATGGATGTCGACGTGTCGAAACCGAAATATGCAAAGATAACAATGATGGACAAGGTAGGGGCGGGTGCCATAACATGTATGATTTTAGCTTGCGTTATTGGGGGTTCCGTATTTGCTACTATCTAAGTATTTCTCATCAAATCAAGTTTGTCTGTTTCTATTAATAAGATTTCTTGGCCTCTAGCTTCCCATCGAGGCTCAGGTAGAACTGAGAAAGTCGTCATTACGCCGCATCATGGTAAAGCATTATCTCCATCCTTATTTGCTCTCGTATTATCCTTGTAATATACTCATACAGTTTCTGTTTAGCTGTTAACTGGCAGAAGTGCGACAGGATTTGATAGGCACTTTCCGAACTAATTGGTGTGATTCAGAAAAATGTAAGCTATACATTGAATTGATAACATACATAATACTTATTTCATACTGACTACGCAGCAGGCCAATCATTGATTATATATGTACAGTTACGCTCTCCTATCGAATGTCCCTCCTTCTTGCTCACACCGCTACCAAATTGTTCTCTGACATTATGAAGGGCAGCATGCGTAGCGATTGCTAATAATAATAATTCCTCTTTCCAACAACTATGCTTTTCTATCTATCGGACATCGAACCCTTTATCCTTTGGTCCTGTTGTAATGATCACGACACAAAGAAACAAACATCGACCAGGGCACTCTGCTACAGCCTTTGTCTGTAAAGCACCCCTTAAAGGGCGGCACACAACTTTAGGCCGTCTCGATTAAATCGCTAGGTAATCATGCACCCCTGTGTGTCGACGACAGTTCGAGAGTCTCGAATGCCACTGATCGGCCATGCCACCACTTGACCTTGGCGGATGGAAAGTTGGCACCAGGACCTTTCAATACCTGACCAGGATGCACGACGTTCAGTAAGACCAGAGCAATGAGCATCGGCAATGCATCAAGGTAGAGCTGGAACTCCTCGTGTCGGAGGACGACATTGTTGTTATTTGCACCACCACCGAATTCGACGAGACGAAAGATGACTCGTACCTAGTCAAACTAAATCAGCTATGACACACAAACCTGTTGTATGGGATCCTTACCACGATGAGGATAAGCACGACGTAGACAACCCAGCAGAGAGGCTTCAACCAAAGGCTCCGAGTCCCTTGTTTGCCTATACGAGCATTAAGAGAAAGCTCGCGATAGAAAAGGCCGTGAATAACAAGAAAGACGATGACGCAGCCAAGCTGGATGCCAATGCCGACCATATAGATATGCTGTCCCAGCTTAGACGTGTCTGTGTTATCCGAGGCGAGCATGCCTCCACCAGCAGCCTGGATGATGAAGCACATGACATCGAAGATGACAAAGATTTTGGCGAGCCACTGTGCAGAGATGCCAGCCACACGGCGCTGCGGGATGACGAAATGGACAAGACGGGCGACGATCATGTATATGAAGGCATTGATCCCTGAATACCAATGTTAGCTGAGTATCGCACGTGGCAAATGGACTCCTCACAGATAGGTGCCAGTAGAAATAGAAGTGTCGAGACGGTGACATAGGCCGCTTGCTGCTGGTCCCTGGCCCCTAGGGCGCGACAGATGAAACAAATGCACTCCCAAGAAGCTCCCATAACGATGACCCAGCAGAATTTCTAGTCATGTCAGTCTTTTGTTCCTCCCACGGCACAAGATGGGAAGTACCTGTTTGAGGATGATTGCCTGAGCCAGGTGAGCCACCGTGGACAAGCAAAAAGCAACCGTAAAGGCTGTGTTGTCCTCCCAATTTGGGTAGAATCCATAGTTGGCGTTACAAGAGTCAGGAGGAACATAGCCGTACTTGTCGGGTACTGCAGTCGTGCACGAGGGTGTTGCTGACGAGATGGTTGAAGACGCATGGGCGAGTGTAGTGAGAGTCGGTATCATGATAGACATTGTTGGTATAGAATAGGTGTTCGTGGAAGATGTTCGGTAAGGAGATTTGGATGATTGCTATGGAGAGTAGAGTAAATAAGGTTGGCCCTGCAGCTTCTTGCGTCTTTATACCAACTGGCCAACGCTGGAGCCTCCCCAGGAGTCGTAAGCAACGTTGCAAATCAGCCCCTGACCCAGCATGATGGCACGACAATCCGTCGTTTTCAAGAAGGAAAGCGAAAATTAGTTACGCGTCCAGATTAACATGACCCGAGAGTGAATTCCAATAGATTATGGACTGTAGTCAATTGTCTAGGCTTTTGACTGTTGCGCACCGACCATCAGGATTAAGGCTCCGTGATTGGCTCGTTCGTCGCTTTCGTCGTTTTCTCAAAAGAAGATCAAGAATGAGGGGCTTCGGATTAGACCGAGCGCTAATAATCCCATTTTAGGCTGCATCAAAACAGCTTTCAGGAGACTCTGTTATTATTCCCAAATCCGGCTCGCCCTTTAACTCCATACCCTTTTGAAACATCTCCACCGAGTCTAAGCAGAAAGATCTCTTGCCTGACCCAAAGGCCATATTATGTACCTCTGCAAACCGTCAGGTAAACGTCTTCCAATATTCAAGATCCAAGACTGGGTGATCTTTTTCGAGAAGGAAAAACGTCTGCTCGTAGTGCCGAGGAAGCATTCCTCTAGCATATGATTCAGGACCAAGAAGTGCGCAAGAAGGATCTGGGCTCTGTAGTTGGAAGGGTCCGTGAAGCTAGCGTAGTCTTCATCAGTCATCTTGTTGGTTAAAGCATAGCAGAATACCATTTCCAAGAGTGCTGTTACGGTTAGTTAAGGTTTTAATGGTGAGAGAATAAAAACAAACCGTCTCGTGGCGATGTTTTGCTCAGCAGAGCTAGTCTCTCCAGTCTTGAGAGGTACTGCAGCTCAGCTTGTCCTTGAAGCAATGGTTGGAGTATTTTGAGGGATGCGAGGAAGTCTTCAATCATTATATCATCAGTGGTTCCGTGCTCCTCCTCCATGAACTTCTCCATACTTCCAACCCACGAATCGCGCGTGAATTGACGGAACATGGATGTCCGATGGTCAGCTACTAGAGTGGTTGAGATGAGCATCCATCCACGCATCATTGCTATAAACTCCATCAAGCCGTCTGGCATGTAGGTTGATTGGAAAGTGAGGCCGATGACTGCAGCATAACGGGCGTCTACATCGGCTGCGGTGTGACAAGGCTGCGACAGGGCATCATTCAAGCCCCTAATAGCTGAGATTCTGAGATTCAGAGCTTGCACATAGTAGTCGGCTTTATTGGAGACAGTCAGGTGCTGGGCAGACAGAGCTAGTATGCTTGAGGCCAGAAACTCATACTGTGGATTCGAGTCAGACATGGTATCTGTAGCTGATTGACGGAGAGATTTACCTTATGTGAGAGCGCAGCCACGTCGTGCCACACAGCTGAGGCGCCATACGGGTGAGGTGGATATGCTTCGGCGAGAAAATGATGGAAAAACCGAAGATGATCGAGGCATACTTTGACCGTGGGCGCTGAAGGGACTGTCTGAGGATCAGGCAAGACAGCCGCGGGATAAACGCATGGTAAGCGCATGCGGCGGCAGCCTTGACACTCGGGCCGGTGCTCAGAACACTTGACACGACGCCGCTTGCAATTGAAGCAGCCGCACCGAGTCTTGGGAAAGCCTCTGCCGGGCACGGGTTTGCGCCGTGGAGCTTTTGGTGGCGAGGAGGGCCCATCGCTGATGAGAGGCGAAGTCATGTTACCTGGATGCAGCGTGCTTCGATGAAAATATGATGCTTTGGTCAGAGGCTGACTGTGACGAAGTAGATACTCAAATTATGGGTGCCTGGAGACTTTAAAGCGCTGCTAGCCCGCCACCCTTCCCCTTAAAATGTCTGTCCCGCTGAAAATCCCTGCTCCACATGGGCTTGCACCAGGACCCAGTACTTAATTAGCACCCTTTATAGAACTTATTAGATCTATTCATATTGTAAAATTTAAAGAAGCATTAATTTCCTTAGCATATTCTTAACCGAAACTCTTTTATTTTGATCATTCTAAATATTTTATATCGAAAGTGAGCTTCCATTCTGATGCCGTAGCCCTTATATAAACCAAGAGAGGCAATAGTATAAGAAGCTTTAAGGACCCGGCACAGACAGAAATAACAACGACCGCCAGATCTAATTAGGAAGAGGGATTATCCAAGGGTACTAGGGAATCTGAACAACTGATCTAAACTTATGCAAAAAGGCGTAAGGTCTTGAGTTATCAGTAGAAGGGTGTATCTTGTACCAATGGTTCTCATGATACCAATGAACCAGCACAATCGCATCTCGCTCTTGTAGCGATAGATATCGGCAGAATGGGCTGATAGTGAAATATTCATGGTATGGATGGGAGCCAAAGAACAACTTTAGAGTCGAAAAGAGCTCATATTTCAAGAATGCCGTCAAGAAAAGACATCTCTCCCACGACTCTAGAGATGGAAAAGGTATCCCAGTGCGATCTAGCTGATGTTGCGTCCAGGGTTGTAAACTTGTATTAGAACGAGCCCAGGAATGGTTGACGGGCCATTCAGCTCTTGCTGGCTCTCCGCGTTTCAACCTTATATTATACTCGTTTGAAGGCCAGGAGCGGCCTCGATTGAGGGAAGGGTTTCTGAAAGGATATGATAGTCTTGGGGCTTCAGAGGAGTCTTCCTTTCTCCTGTAGTCTTCGACACGATTAATCATATGAGAAATTAGCTAATAGATCCTCAGCTGGGTCAGTTCCTCGGAAACATTTAGAGGGTAAGTGAAGTTTTGCTTTTCATAGTGACGAAGAAAATCACCTACTTGTTTGTCCGGGCGAGCGGGACTAAAGGTATAGAACCGATGGCGTGTATTGAACGTCAATTGACGTCTCCGTGTTCGTACCGGATAATGTTGGGGGTTACGGTCAGCGAGGTAGAGGAGAGCCATAGCGTCCTGGAAAAGACCTTGAGTTTTGTCAAGGCTGGTAAGTTTCCTGAGCACCTCTTGCACGACGATGTGGCGATCAACGGTATGCTGTTGTAGCATAGTGGGAGATGCTCTGATCAGTCTCCTGATACAGGCTGGGGACCCAAGATCGATGAGGATCTGCATTCGAATGGTCGCTGGTAGGCGCGAAAAGAAATCCATCTTGAGCTGTAGGCGAAGGAAGTGAGATCTGCTGACTGACAAGAACCATTCGAGTGGCTTATAAAAGATGGGCAATGGGAGCATTGAGTTTCTGGTACGGCGAGAAAACCTGTAGGCAAGCCCTAATTGCTTGGAACAAAGTTCGCCTTCCGCAATCTTCACTTTCGTGGTAGGCGCCTGTGAACTTAATAACTTGCATGTGATTAATCTTATCAGTACAGCCCTCTGTAACTCTAATATGTGATGGCGCTTCATGATTCGTTTGTATTCGCACTGGAACGATTAGGCAGGGTTTTGTCAAGTATTAGAAAGGGGCAACAACAAGGCTTCGGAATTATTCTGTGGTAGGTTTACAGCGCATGTTGATGTAAAGCGTATGAACATCGCAGCGACGCAGGTAAATGTGACCCCTCAAAGCTGCTATACTCGTGACACTGAAGCAGAAGTCAAAGAAGGCCAAGGTTGTTTCAATTGAACTATGGAAAGGATTCGGATCAATTGCTGGTCAGATTTCCTATCTAGCCTAGGTTTTCCTCAAGTTAGAATTTATGTTGTAGTCATTGATCAGCATTTCGGTTGAATGCCAAATGTCAAGTCGCGAGCCAGATGTGTTTCGCAGTTGAGACTTGTGGCTGAGAGCTTACTTCCTATCGGCTCCTCATCGAATGTTTCCCCTCACGGTAAGACCAATTCGTAGATCTTATAAGAACACCGGCCTTGACGGGATACGGCGCCCCTCGTTCTTCTATTTCATTCCATTCTCTGACTCATAACGTCTTCTCGTCCTGCTCCTGAGCAATGCTCCTCAACATGAAAAGCGCCATCGTCTTTGGCGTCTCGCTGCTCGCTTCAGCGTATGCACAATGGCCATGTGGCAATATAGAGGAGGTACATCCACCTTTCACCTGGCATAACTGTGTTCAAGGGCCTTGCAAGAAATACTTCGGTGCCATCGTCCTGGAGTCCTCGCTTCGTGAAACAAATTGCTGCGCTGGTCGCTTCGACATCAAGGACTTGCACAGAACACACTGTAAAAAGAAGGATAAAGACACCTGCCCCGTGGACTGCTGTATCGAGGGCGCTGACTACCAAGCTCATGGCATATCGACCGACGGCACGAGCCTGAAATTGGACCTCGGCGCCACCGCGCCTCATGTTCCCAAGGACCTGATTCGGGTAATGCCTTTGAAGGAAGACGAGCGTTACCAGCACAAGCCTTTGACCCGGCGACACGATGGAGAGTATACTTTCGATATCCATGTTCGAAACGTCCCCCCAGGTTACAAGGCCAGAGTGTCACTCAGTTGGATGTGGCCGGATGGCGCTAGATCCGAGAAAAAGGGCGACAAAGCCGGCGCCAGGTACGGAACCGGGTATTGCGATGCTACATGCGACAGGGGGCAAAGGTTCGTCGAGGGAAGAGCCAATTTCGATGGATGGGTTCCTGATAAGCACGATCCCATGTTGGGAACAGGTCGTACAGGTGCATGCTGCCACACCATTGTGCTATGGGAGGGTAACATAGAATCTACGGATTACTCCTGGAGTCCCTGTCTTCCGCCTTGGTATCATAGGTGCGACAATGAGAAGTGCGCAACAAAGTGTTTCGCATTCGGCTGTCGCTGGAACCCCAATGGGAACAAAATGAAACCATTCTACGGCCCTGGACCAACCAACACTATCGACTCGAAAAAGCCGTTCAGCGTTGTGACTCAATTCTTCATCCGACAGACACCAAAAGTGGATTGTATCATGAGAACTAGGGCCACCTACTATATCCAAGAGGGAAAGCTTTTCCGCAGCGCACCATCTGACTACAGACCCAACGGCAAGCTGTTCAATACCATGAATAAGGACTTCTGTTACAAGATGGCGTCGGACTTCAAATGGGGAAAGCGTTGGAAAAAAGCCGGTACATTCTGGCAGCGAAGTTATGGTAGCATGTACAAGATGGTGCCTGTTTTTAGCATATACCGAGATGTGAGTTTGCTCTCCAAGCTATACCGTTGACAAGACTGACCATTTGAGTAGCGAGAGTATGACAAGATTCATCATTTGGAGAATGACGGGAAGGAGTTTGACGATTTCCCTCGCAACGCATCTGTTACTATCTCTAACTTGAGGATCGGCACGATTAACCAGACTTTTGTCGATATGCTTGATCCGGAATTGCGGCCAACTGACTTAAAACATCGAGACGGTATCACGTTTCAGGAAAAGTATCAACCCAAGCCCACAGGTTGGGGAGAAGATAAGCATTGAAGCCCGCAACAGTGTTGTAGTTGTGCCTCGAGTTATACTTTTACCTCTGTCGCAATTGCTGGTGATCAAGGAACATCAAAGGCCACGCTCCGTTATGTTATGAGATGACGAGAGGCTCTTGTTTCTGATAGTCAATATGAACAATCTCTCTACCCAGTACCCTAACGCAAGTGACATAACGCTCTGTTATTCCAAGGCAGTCCATTTGACCGACTGCCGAGTATTGTTACCGTGCCATTTATCGTTGCCCACCAATGTCGCCCAAAGAAGCAGGAATAAGCACTCCGCCGAGTTCACTAACAAGGAAGAGTCCTGACTTCCAGAGCGTCAGCGAATCACAAACAGATCCGAAATACTGGTATTCCGGAGTGCGGGGAATGCTAGTCCAGAAAGCGGCCCTTCAACCCAAGAAAGCATTAGCTTCATGGGTCAATACCTGGGGTTTGCGGGGCCTCCTTGATATGACGCTTCCGATTTCCTACCTTGACCGCACAAACAATGACTAGACGATATTAACAAGGTAGAGTTTGGCTAATTTCGGTTGGTCGATACCCCTTCAAGTCACGAACCTGTTCATCATGAAGTACAGAAACGCCAGACCTAGCCTGGTGTCTGTAGCGTACCATAGACCAAGGACTCGCTGCACAATATCAGAATGGCGTTGTACTTTACCCGTTTTCTATCAGTAGTGCTCTGGCTACAATCATGCTTTGTCCTCGCCGTTCCACAGCAGAATGGCTCGGCCGACTTAAGCATCCTTCCAAAGGTGTCTCGGGTGAGAACATTCATCCTTACCGATATCCTCAATGAGCCGGATGACTCAATGTCAATGGTCCGGTATCTACTGTACTCAAACGAATTCGACACTCGGGGTCTCGTCGCCGTGACTTCTTGGTCCTTACGAAATGACACCCATCCCAGTGAAATCAAGAAGATCATCAATGCCTATGCCAAGGTTGTTGACAAGCTAAACCAGCATGTTCACCCCGACAATCAATATCCTCCCGCTGAGGAGCTATTGACGCAAATTTCATCTGGGCCTCGCGTGAGTTTCCTAGCAGTCCAAATAGTCTCACAAGCTAATCCCATCAGTCATATGGACGAGCGGCCCTCAAGGAGCCCATCAGCGACGGCGCCAAACTCCTTGTGAGGCGTCTTCAAGAGTCCAAAGAGCCGCTCCATGTTAGTCTTTGGGGCGGAGCCAATACTCTAGCTCAAGCTCTGCAGCATATTGAAAAGACAAAGAGCAAGAAAGAAGCTGCCGACCTTCGATCTCGACTGAGAGTTTACTCAATCTCGGACCAGGATGATACGGGTGCTTACATCCGAGTCAAATGGCCAGATGTCTTCTTCATCGTTAACGTCCACGACTATCGCGAATATCGCCTTGGAACATGGACCGGTATATCCACTGCCGATAATGGAGCAGCTAACACCACAAAAGTGACAGACGGCTGGCTTACCCCAAACATTCGTCTGGGCCCTCTCGGAGCATTGTACCCCGATATAGTCTATACCATGGAAGGAGACAGTCCCAGTTTTATTTGGAATATCCAAAATGGCCTAAATATTCCAGGTAGACCGGAGTATGGAGGCTGGGGAGGTCGATATACTCGCGTCACAGAAGACAATGACATTAACGAGTATGGTACATCCGGAGATGCTTTGATCAACACCAAGGGTCAAAGCTGGTTCAGCCCTTATGCTACTATCTGGCGCTGGCACGATGCGTACCAAGACAACTTTGCTGCTCGTATGCAATGGACTCTGGTCGATAGCTTTCACGAAGGCGCTCACCCGCCGAGCACCAACGTCAACGGATCCACGGGTAGTGAACCACTGCGATTCAAGGTTGGCCTCGAAGACGCTATTGTGTTGGATGCCAGCAATACCATCGACACCGATAGTCAAAGCGATTCTTCTGGGCTGAACTTCGAATGGTACTCTTATGCAGAGTGCGCATCACCAATGTTGACCAGTCTTGCTGCCAACTTCTTCTCCATTGATGCACTGTCGCCGCCAACAGGAACGAACGGCACACTCGCTGTGAATGAGGCAGGCTTCAGCAACGTGGCATTAGGACCGAGTGTCAGAATCTCGACCAACTTGACCAGTTGGGAAGAGGAGCAGCCTAGTTCAGTCGATAAGGAATGGCATGTTATTCTTCAGGTCACCAACAACAAGGGATCATATCCGATCCGAAGGTATAGACGCGTCATTCTGGAGCTCCCTGACTTGAAGTAGATAGGACCTGTTTAATTATCATAGCATAATCATTTATCTTCCCCTTCATCTTTATATCTCATCATTAGTTCGTTCTTCAAACGCTCGGCTGATCATCATTCTTTTCCTTCAGCTGGACAAATTCATCGTCTTCCTCCCAGCAAACTTCCACCTTCCTCCCAATCTCTTGTAGTTTACCATTTGCAGCAGCCTGTTTCAGACGCAATCGCAAGCCTTCGTCCGGCGCACATGCCAAAGCTGCCAGTATACTATCCTTGAGTGCTGGATTCTTTAGCTTCTGCGTCTCCCACATACACAAAATCGCGAACGCTATTCCGCTTATCAGACTTGCACCAGGAAACCACAAGTAATTCCACCGAACACGTGTAATGATAACCATACGTGTGGCATTTCCCTTCATTGGACTCGTCTCCAGCTCTCGATCCCGTATCCACTTCGTCAAACTGAGGGCGACATTGTTTATTGTTGATGTTATATCTCTGGATTGGCCAAGCCCAGACATGAGACCAGCATTTGGCTGGCCCACTCCCAATGCTGGGTATATGAGCTTTGTGGTTGATACATCACTATATGGCCTAGAAAGATCCTTGATGTCATTGGAATTGCGAATTATGCCGAAGCCGTCACTCAAGACATTATAAAGTGCTATTATGGTGGGATGTGTAATGTTGAAGTACTGTTGCCGTAGGATGGGGGCTTGTCGCTTGTAATCCCCGTATGGAATCTTGATCTGGAGATCAGATAGTTTCGCTAATTGGGTGCCCATGTCCAGACTATGATTCGTGTATTTCATGAAAGCCTTCACATCCTTATCATTGTTTGTGTAAGAGTCTGGCTCTCTGTCCATCCATGAAGAGGCAACAGCTTCTTGCAAGACTCCCTGGGATAGTACATCGTGATACTGGTTCACGCAGAATGATAATGCACATTCTCGTGCACTAACTCTCGTGTTTTCCCAGGTGGTTCTGTTATCAAGCCAAGTCTCATTTGAAGCCAAGTATTGTATAGCCATGACCAGGGTGCTGAGATTGCGAAATCCTAGGGTCTGCCCTGGATTGGTTGTGACACGAGCTGATAGGTAAGTATCGGGACATTGTTGGAACAGGTCTTGGCAGTGGGGACTCCCATTATAGTTAGAAATGCTAAGATTCAGCTGTGGAATCTCATGTTTGATGAAAGTGAAATTCCGGCCGTTTCTCAAATCAGCATGTGGACTGGGGTTGCTCACACCAGGGAGACTTTCCCCAGGCTCCAACATCCACTCCTGGCCATGTGCTCCGGAATTGTAGATCTTTGAAGGAAATTTAACGGGTCCAGTTGACTTGGTGACGTATTTAGACATGTCGCGACACTTGGAACAAACGGCGATGGAAGAGAAAATGGGCCATGTACAGTTCCCGGTTGCACAGGCGAAGGCTGGCCTCAAATTTTGCGGGGCAGTGAAGGGTGAAAACCCATTCCATATGGCTGCTTTCATACCCATGTCCTCCTGGATATTGAATGAAAAGCGTCTGGCCATGAACTCCATGGTCGTATTGTTAGGTCCTGGGAATGGAACTGCACTGACTCCAGTAGAAGCGCCATCCCACGAAGCGCCATCTAAACGAGTTGATCGGCCAATTTTGACAACATTTCCAGAGGTCCCAAGAAGACCGTTACTCGAATGTGCTGCCTTGGTGTACTCTAGGTGGTTCAAAGTGACTTCCTTACCCTCTATGGCTAAGACAGCCTGGGTGAAGGGTTCAAAGGCCAGTAGAGCAATAGCTGTCAGAGCACCCATTGATGTCCAGTGTCTAGTGGATTATTTAGTGGTAGAGTTAATAGCTGGATAGAAATCGCTTACGGTCGGCGTACACACGATCGTAGTAGACGCAGGCTTCCCCAAGCTCCTCGGCTAGCAGCATCGAAGCGATCAAAATCCACCAGTGGCTGCGCAGCTCCACTCAACCAGTTCCATTTGTCCTGTGACAAACACATGCTAATTGCAAATGCGAGACAGGCTCTTGATGTTCCAGCCAAGATGGAAACAGCTGTGTTGAGGGAGATATAAGTTTTGTTCCATTTGGATATTGGCTCGTCAGCTGAATGGAACAGGAGACAGATCATTAGTCCAAAGGCTATTAGGCTGAGAGCTAATGCAGTAATCTCGAGTCCCCATTGAGCTAAGAACAGTAACCATTTGCTGCTAGCTTTGCCTTCTTTCCCCGATGTCTTATCGGGCTTCTCAGTTGGTGCATTTTGAGAAGATGCTGATGAAGGTGGTTCGGCTTCCAGTAGTGGTTGCAAGGTAGCCATATGATCACTGGCATTGGTAGATTCTGGTGTTTCGTCCATCCTGACTCGAGAGGCACTGCGTAGTATTGATGTAGAATTAAGCTTGGAAAGCAGTCCTTATCAACCGTGGAAAAGCCAGAGAACTATACAAGATAAGTCATCTGTGGCTGATGCACTCTCAAGGCTGAGCCATCCTCTAACAAAAATTACATCCTTTTAACCCGAGCAAGAACTGAACGCTCGACAAATCGGGTGAGACAATGCGCTGGAAGCTTTGGGCACCAACATCGCCACTCTGCTGTGGCATCCTGACTGCAGCGTGGGGAGTACAAAATGGCAGGACATGGTCACTCAAGAAATCACGATCATTATGGGGCGGAGCTTGCGCCTATCGCATGTTGGTAATTTGCTACACAAGTCTTTCTTTAGAATTATCTCTCTCATAGTTATTCTTCCGCTGCATGAAACCGCTTGGCCTCGGGGCTTAGGAGGCAATGGTAACTCTGGGGGTTGCACAAGGCTCTATCTGGGAATCCAAAAGGGGAAACTTCAGCGAGATATTATATGAGAGGTTTTTAGACCGGTGTTACATGGCGAGGTAGCAATGGCGACTGTTTTAGCACTGCCTACTAAGTTGGGCCGTCTTGCTATGAGGCATTCGACGGGGCTGCTGTCACTTCCGACCTGTTTGAAGAATTGAGTAGTAGCGGTTGGGGTAAACGTCATATTGCAAATAGATACTTTAACCTTGATCCAAAAAGACGACCCAGTCAGCTTTGTCCTACATTGTGCATCGACTGCTGGCTGAAGACTGGAAGATAGTGTAAGGCATGCTCGGCGGGTGATGATATGATCATCACGGGGAAGCTACATGAGCATATCAAGCATAATGGCCAAGAATAAATCTCAATATAGCGTAGTAATATCCTTCTTCTCTCTTTTAGGGCATGTACTAGAATCTATGATCTCCGCTTGACCTCCAATTGGACTCCAGGATCCGCGAACAACTCAAAACCAAAAGGCATCAGCTTCGGTGTATATCCCTCAGCTAGGCGCAGGTCATAGTCTAGCAAGATAGTAGCTGCGGCTGTCTTAATCTCGGAAATCGCGAAAAATCGCCCCGGGCAAATAGGTTTACCAATACCAAACACGAAATGATCCTCACTCGTGGACGTGGCCGAGCTAGCGTAGATCCACTTCCCGCCCTGCGCACGAAGCTTCACATAGCGGTATGCATCAAAGGTGTCTGGGTTATCATATACCTCGGGGTTTCGGAGCTGCGACATATAGATTGAGATAGCGGTGCCTTTGGGGAGGTACTGGCCGTTAGGCAGCGTGACTGGCGACAGCACCTGACGGTCAAGATTGACTGTAACATGTTAGTGGACTGATACACAATGCTGCAGCGAGCGTCGTATCGACCTACCAATAACTGCAGAGTTTAGCCTCTGTGTCTCCTTGATAACACTATCGAGCAAGCGCATATTGGTAAGAGCAGCAGGAGACCATCCATGCTCGGCAATAACGGCTTCTATCTCCTCTCGAAGAGGAGTCGCCAGGTCATGAGCGCAAATCTCAATGATTGTCTGCTTCAAAAGCTCCGAGGTAGTCACAACAGCAGCCATAGACATTCCAAGCTGGGCGGCAACAGGATCATAGCTCTTACCACCCGCGATCTCACCAAACCAGGTAATAGAATCGTCATGCTCTTTTTCCTCGGCCGCCCTTTTAGCGAGGTTCTTCTGCAAGACTTCGCGAGCGCGCTGCACTTCTGCTCTACAAGCCTTGCAAGCAGGTAGAAACCATTGTGCAAGAGGCCTCAGGAACCGCGGCCATGCTCGTAAAGCGCGAGCTGCAAGGAACACAGTCATACCGTAGCTAGTGCTGACCTGTTGCCATGTCTCGTCGCGCGCCAGCTCCTCGCCAACAAAGACTGAAGCGGACATCCGGCTGATAAAACTCACACCATCCTTGGCCCAGTCGACTGCCTTCCATTCTATCTTCGCTATCAGCCGATGCTCACAGATCACAAAATGTGTAGATGTTCAACATATGCTCTACGTACCATGACTCTGTTCAGGCCAAGCTGCCAGTAAGTCTTTTTGCACCATGTTGTGAAGCTTGCTAACATCTAGGAAGCCTCGAGTCAGCAATATTGCATCAAAACAAGGAGGAATGGTGGGACTCACGTGGGTTTTGAACAAGTTTCTTTTTGATAACGTTGGCCAAAAGCTTAGACGGGTCCGATATGGCTGCTGTGCCATCAAAGCCAGGGTAACCTGCGAAAAAGTCCTAGATATAGATAGTTAGTTAATGGCCAAGAGAATAGCCCGGAAGTTAAGTGTGTGTACCTTGGACACCAGCGGTTGGTGATCGAGATGGGGACCATGACGTCTCATCCATTCGAAATGGTCGGCAGGGAGGACAATTCTATCTCCCAAGAGTGTGATCATCCGGAAAGGTTTGTTGAACTGGTCTCTTTGTCAGTATCTCCTTTTCTCCATAAGCCATGGAAGAAGAGCTTTCGCGCACCTTGGCAAATCCTTGTTTGATAAGACCATCAGCATTAGTGATAAAGGCCATATGAGCCTTGCTCAAGAACCAGTCGTTGGGATATTTGTTGATAACGGGGATACTGTCTTTTGGCGCGATCAACATCAGGAGCACTAATGCGACGACTGCGACAAGCACAGCTCCTGCCAAAGGAGACTGTCCCGCAAGTAGCGGGGTGATGTGTTTGCTGACATCCATTGCCTGTAGTATCATGAAGAGTCTTAGTAAGTGTACATGATATGAGAATTCTTCCTCAATGTAGGTTTGTGACTACTCACCTCTGATGAGTAAGGCAAAGACAGAAAAAAAGGCGGTTGGGCAATGTAACAATGATAGTGAGTTGTGAAACTAGACGAGATGTATGAAAAGATGTTAAATATGTCCTTACTCCTATAACTGGGAACAGGCGATTGGCCATCCCAGGTACTGGATCCAAAATGAACTACTTCCGGCCGGGCACTGCCCCAATCTTTTTGGGCTGTAAGGGCTCCGGGCTAGGCCTGCAAGGATGACAATCCCGCTGACGGGTCCTGCAACTACAGGACCATTGCCCAGTTAGGCAATTGGCTCGGGTAACATGTGCGCTAGGAGAATTTCCCTTTGGAGACGAACTCAATGTGGACATGTCGCTGACATCGGACGTGGAATCAATTCTCTCGGTCACGAAGCTGTACGAATATCTGGGGGGTTTTATCTCTTCGCATCTATTCGTGCGTCGGGTGTGGTCCGTCCTCAATGTACCGTGGCACAAAATCTTTGAAGATCTTTCTTTTGAGAAGGCTGCTACCGGATGAGACTGATTGAAGGGCGTGGCACAGCGTCATTATGTTTTTGAACTTTCTCGGTGTAGGCGATAAGAGTGTAACCAGCACCAGAATTGAGCTTCATCTAAGCAGAAGTAAATGAAATAGCGTAACATGAAATAGAATCTGTAGCAGAATATTATTGAACAACTAAATAAAATTGGCTGAAAACGGCCAGACTACCCTATTTATGCATTCTGTCCTGCCTTCCCATGTCTTACCCTATCCCAGAAAGTCGGCAAACTGCGTAAACTCGTGATCATTCTTCATCGCATCCAGTTCTTCAGGTAGGGTCCCCAGCAACAACTCGACGCCGCCGTCCTTCCTCATCGGCAAAATGAAAAGACTCCTGAAGGCTTTGTTCAGCCAATCCATCTGAACCCTCACTGCCTCTGGTGCTTCAAATATGTCGCCGCCGAAGGGCCCAATATCGCTCGCTTGGAAGAGCATCATGTTATTGAAGAGCGAATGCGGGCCGTCTTGGATGCCCTGGCCTAGAAAAGCCGTCGTATGGTTTCCTGGGCTGTTATCTTTAATCGTGTGTAGCAGACTGAAGGCATCGTGAACAAGCTCTTGATCGACTCGAGTGCGCGCCTCGCGGCAGATTTGGGCAATCTTGTAGAGAGATGTCTCGGAAGAGCAGAGCTCCGCGACAGACATCTGCTGCCGATTCATGATGACACAGTTGGCCATGTATGTTGGTGGAAGATGTGAACTGAAGTGGGGTCGGACGTCGGTAGGCATCTCGATGATGGACATGTCATCCGAGGAGGAGTCCTCAGGGCGGCGACGGGCACGAACTGCGGCGCGCCAGAAGAAGGCTTGCAACACATCGCCGAGAGATAGCGATCCCGGTTCCTTGTTGAGGCTTTGACTCTCCGGATCTGCGCCTTCAGCAAGCTCGACGCTCTTCTGAAGGCTCTCAAGCTTCTCAGCGGAGATTACGAAGGTCGACGCCGTCAAGGTGCGACCATCCGCGCGGGGCGCAGGCGGCCAATGTTCACAGGCAGGGAGCACAGGCGGCTCAGGCAAATTACGAGACAAACGGGCCCTCTTAACGTTGGGTTCAGTGACATGTCCGTTGACCGCGGTTGCCTCTGTCATATCTGTGTCTTGCTCTCTCTCCTGCTGCTTGCGCTTCAGCGCCGGGTCGGCATATGGCAAAAAGCCCCAAACCCTTGGGTCAACCTCAGACGCCGGCTTCGCAAAACCCTCCACCTCATACAAGATAGAGAGCATGTCGCGATTGAGGCTCTCTGGGTGCAGCCACTCGGACTTCGCAGACTGGTCGCCCTGGACGAATCGGCAGCATTCTGCCCATACCGTCAGCGCGATCAACATGCCGATACCATCAAACGCGTGATGATGAACATTGAAGGCCAGGACGCAGCCGCCGTCGACGAAATTGGCCTGCACGTTGAGCACATCCGTAGGTAGGTCGGGAAATGAGGGACAATTAGTCAAGAGCTCGTCTGGGTAGGCCGAGGTCAAGAACCCGGAGGCGCGCTGTTCAGCGTAGGATGGCAGGGTGCTCGAGAGGTCGCGGAAGCGTAACTGTCGGGGCTCGTCGGAAGGAGTGGTACCCAAGGCTGTCGAGGGCAGTGGAGGCAGGCTGATGCAAACGTCTCCCTTCTTGTATCCAATCTCGTGCTCCGAACAGGGTATGACCTTGCCTGCGAGAGCCGGCACGATCTCCATGGCGCGAACCAGACCTCGCTGGAGCACTTTGTACGCCTGCTCGAACGAGACACCTGGGCAGAGAGGAATGAAGACATTGATCCCCTCGTACATGTTCCCGCCGAAAAGGTCCATTGGGCCCAGTTTGGAGGACAGAAGAGCCTTGTGTCGGTTCATCAGTGCTCTAATCTTTGCTTCCTGTGGATCTTGTTGCTTCTGCTCGGTCGACGATGAGGTGATAGTGCCATTCGTTGTCGTGGCCCTACGCTCGGCAGCCAGTCGCACGACAGTTGCAGCGATGCCCTCAACCGTCGGGCCAGCATAAAAGTTTCGTGGTAGAAATATTCCCCCCAAGTTTGTAACCGCCGCTACCGCCTTGGTAGCCTTGAAGACAAGCAGCGAGTCGAACCCAACAGAGAACAGATTAGCATCCGTTGGAGCTTCTTTGACTGCAGGTACGATTGAAGCCAGTATATGCCGAACCGCGCGGGTGGTTGAGTCCAAGGATGCTGTGTCGATAGCCAGCAGTCCAAGCGCCGCAACTTCGGCCTCGCTGTCATCCTCCCCACGCGACTGGTAGAAACGCTCGATGTAGTCGGCGTACAGCGCCATGGTAGCCCGACGTTTGATAGTGCGCTTGTCGGTACGGATGAATGGCTTCCCTGCTTCAGAAAAGGCGATGAAGTCCCGGTGCAGCTGATCCTTGTGCAGAGAGAGGGAGTTGGCCTTTTCTACCACGGCCCAGATGCTGTTAAAGAGCGCTTCAGCATCATCGCCGTCCCGCTTGATGGTTGGGTCTTTCAGCTCGATCAGGAGGCCGGCTTGTGGCTTGCCAGATCCGATCTGTGAGATAATTTAGCATATAATCATGATTAATGACCGGCCAGTTGTTTCGGGTTGCCAAACTTGTCGGGGGTTCTTGGACTTACCATGAGGCAACCATCAACAGCCGGATGTGATGTGACGAGGGCCTCCGTATCAAGGGGCGAGATCTTGTATCCATTCGAAAGCACCACAACGTCATCACTGCGGCCGTGTGATGCCCAGAATCCTGGTTTGGTCCGATGCTGAACATACAGATCCTTGAAGTTGAAGCTGTTCACATCTTGAAAGGTATGAAAGAGACCTTGGAAGAACTCATCGTGCTCGTTGCGATAGATCCACTGTTCGTAAAGGCCAGGTTCAACCATCTTAAAGTCGAAACCGGACCAAGGGTGGAAGGCAAACCAGTGCCAATCCTGTCTGTCCACCCACAAGTTGCCGATAAACAAACCTTCCGATGTGCCGGTCAGGTTCAAGACGCGAACATGCTCGTTCACCTTGGATCCTAAATGATTGCTCACAGGTCCTGTGAAGTAATCACATCTGTTAGCCCACATACGGAAACGGAAGTCATTGGCACAGGATGATTTGTCGTCCTATGTCAGACACAAAGTTGTACCTGTCATATGGGATAGATACAGATGTTGGGGACAGATGCCTTACCTCCTGAAGCGCAGATGAATTTCGACCTGCTCAATTTTGGCAAAATATCGGGCGCTTCGCCAAGTTCGTCAGTGAGCGAAGGAATCATGCTCCAGATGTCGATCTTGATCTGGTCCGCCATGGACGATATGAGTTCCAGATTGGGTATCACGTCGCGAGGCCCGAGGACGCAGTGTAGCCCAAACAGCGGCGATATAACCACGTCCATCAAAATCCCTGCTCCCTTGAATACATAGTCAGTACACCAATTCTTCAGTCAGGCATCATTGCCTGAGATGGCAAAGCTTCTTACATGGCTCAAAGGGAACGTCGAATATAGCGTATCGCCGTCATCCCAACCTTTCGCCCAGGGCTCCATGCCCTCATGAGGGGGGAGCAGCCGGACAGCATCCACAGTGCCAATCAGCCCGTGTGTCCATGAGATGGGCTTCGACAGGCCGGTTGACCCCGAAGTATGGAGGATGCAGAACGTGTCGTTAATCGCATCTTCCCAGCGCTTTGTGTAAGGAAACGGCTCTACGTTTTCCAGCTCGCTCTCATCCTCAGGAAGAAGCTCATCCAGCTTGGGCAGCTCCATGACATGCATAGGGCGTTGCTGTAAAAAGTCATTCAAAAGTTGCTTTGGCTTTTCACCAGCAGGGTTGACCCAGATGTTACAATTTGCCGCCTTGAGAACGGCTAGAGCGCCCTCGGTGCTGTTCTTTGGAGAGAGGAACAAGCCCTGCAGTGATATGAATGCGTTAGAAAACAGAGTCAAGTCTTGGAAGGCACATTCGTCGTAGGGAGTTACTAACAGCGCAATTGGCTTTGATACAGGCGAATGTCAATATGACCTGCCGGAGATCATCTAATGCATAGGTGTCGCGTTAGTCAATGGCTCAAACGCACGGGCTCAGAGCCGCCGATATGGCGGTGCAAGCGCCCAACGATCCTAGGACGCTTTGCTCAGGAACAAACTTACGAGGTCCTATATAACCCACGGCACGGATTTCCGACGTCACTCCCAGCTCCCGCTGAAGGAGCCAGGCCGTCTTGTCGACCGCCTTCGTGAAAGTACGAGCCGATACATGACGGAAACCCTTCGTCAGGTCCGAGGACTTAGCGAAAGAGTAAATGATGCGATCGGGCTCAGCAGCTGCAAGGTCATCCAGAATCTGGGGAATTAATCTTCTCCCACAGTTTGCTGGCGTTCCCTTACCGACAGCCATGGCTGCTAATACGTGGATGAGTATAAACAGGCCGGGTATGAGGAAAGTTCAATTAAGATGATCAAGGCCAATGGTGACAAGATAATAGCGATAATGAGGGTTTCTTGATTGACTAGAAGAAGTAGTGTAGCACAAGAGAGAACTGCAAGTTGGAATAGAATATAATTTCAGACTCAGCGCCTACAAGTATGAGTACAAAATGGTGCATGCATAAGCGGCACGGTAGCAAGTGGATAGATAGATTTTCTTTTCTTAGTAAGGCCGCGTCTGTCTCAAAATTCCAGGCTGGTTGAGCTGACTTCCTGCATGAGCTGAATCCCGAAAGAGTAGGTCACCTACTTCTAACTTACAGTCCTAGGGCCCAGGACGATTGCCCAAGTTGGCCGGCCGCGCTGACGGGGGACACTAGGAGAGTTTCCTTTTTGAGCCCCGATTCCAGCTGACAGGCTCATGGCCAGGATCCAGGCTAAGAGTCTCTGACATCCCTGCTAACTGACGCGCCCTAAATGTAATCTGGTGGTTCCGATTGGCAAGAAAAGGTTCTCAAGTTAGCTAACTATTCGTGATTCTTTTTTCCAGCAGGGTGTTGAAAAAGCGGGGGATAGATGTTTAGTTGACTTTTTAGGGGCGGATCGTTTGAGAGATGCCCCCACACTCACCTAGACTACAGGGCATCTACAGCACCTCTCCAGATCAGTCAATCGCCCGAGAGGTTGAAAGCACTCGCCAGAGCGCCAGTGACTTGCCAATACCTGCTCATACTTGTGGAACAATTCCTTTTTCTCTAGACGGCTTGTGATTTGCCAAGCCAATATTTTCTCGTTAGTTTACCCCCAAGGTAGTGGAATGGGCCGGAATGGTGAAATCCAGAACGAGTGAAGGTCGGCCTACTGAAAGTACAGGGTAACCAAGCTATGCTTAGACCATGCACCTCATGCTTCAGTTTAAGTTCATTAAAAACACATAATAATCAGTTGTGGCAGTCCCGGGCGAGCTCTATGTTTACTTTGTGGACTGGAAAAATGGATATAAATTCTTCTATAGTAGATCTCATATCTCGGCCTGGGCCTCCTCCACCAAACATGTATTGGACAAAGCAGCAGCAACATTGACCACTTTTGTACAGATACCTTTCATGAGACAGAACAAGAGTGATCGTTGATGATGTCTGATTGATGAGGACAGCCAAGCAAGGTGCAACTCCAAGCCAACCCCTTAGCGTCTGATGAATCGTAGATCATACGCTGGAGGTGTCAACATGAACTGTTCCGAGCCAGTAGAAGCCCTAATTTTAGCCTGCTCCTGGGTCTCGCCCGGCTCAGGCACGACCTCCCAGCGGAAGTTCATGATCATATGTGCCAGGAAGCATACCATTGTGACCTCAGCGAAGCGCTTTCCAATGCACTGACGCGATCCGGACGAGTAGCCGATAAAGTCCTCGTAAGAGACCTGCGGGTTAAGGAATGTTAAGAATATTCTTTTCCGTCAGGACAGAGGGAAGAGAAGGAGGATAAACTTACAGTCACCTTTTTGTTGCCGTTCGCGTCTTCAGTCTCGCGAAGATGGCGTGCTGGGTTGTATGTTTGCGGGTCTTCCCACTTGAATGGGTTAACTCCAAACGCCGCTGTATCGAGGTGCACGCGCGTGCCTTTGGGAATGGCAACGGTGTGTTGGTGAACCTTGGCCTCAGATGGGTTGGCAGCATCGCCATCCCATGTCGTGTAGCTAAGCGTGGTGTCGCGGGAGGCCACGCGCGTCATCTGCATGGCCAGATCGCGCATGCGGAGTGATTCAATGGTAGCTGCCAGGACCAGAGGGAAGCTTGCCATTTCCTCGTAGGCGAAATACTTCAGTGGTTTCGCGTCTCCGACGCTTTCGGCCTCATCTAAGGAAATAGTATTTACCTTGCTGATCTCCTCATATAGCTTTTCTTGCCAATCGGTGTTCCTGGCGAGAAGTGACAGGACCCAAGTCAGGGTATGAGATGATGTTTCGTGACCAGTCCTGAGTTATGTGTCAGTCAGATTATACAGGATTAAATGCAATGTAGGGTGATGTGAACTTACACCATGAAAGAGAAAATGTTGCCTTGAACTTCCTTGTCTGACAGCCCGACATTGGGCGCCACGTACCCCTTCTCGGCCCTCTCGGCCTTCTCCACATCGTTCTGTGAATCGACCAGCGCGTCAATGAGGTTCCTGTACTTTCTTGGACGCCCTGAGACCTCCGTGGTATCCTTCGTATCCCCAATTCTTTGCCTTGTCTCAGCCTGCGCATTCTTAATGTGAGTGACGAGGGATCGCTGCGCCCAGCCAGCGCGACGTAAATACAACGAAGGGCTCCATTCCAGGAACCACAGTGGTAGCATGGTCTGTACAAATGGAGAATCCCACACAACCTTTAGCGTCTCGGCGAATGGCATTAGGTCGTTTTTCGCGTTGCGCTGCGACTCCTCAGCCGGATTCCAAGGTATGTCAATGTCGAACCACGAGGCGCCGATGGCACCTAGTGTCACTTTCAGCATGGTGTCTTTCATATCCCGTACAATGGGAGCCGTCTGCGAGTTTGCGGCCGCTGGATAGATGCGCTCCTCGCGGAGTAAGGTCCTCCACATGTTGCGCATGTTGTACCATCCGTTCTCCATGAGCTCGTTGTTAAACACTGCTTTGACGACACGCTTGTGTCTCTCATGCTGGGCGCCGTTCTGTGCCGACGCGAGCTGTAGTCCAAAGGTATTCAGCATGCGATAGCGAATCTTCTCAAGAGGCTTGAGGAAAATATCGCCGTTGCGGCCGATTTCACGAAAGATCTTTGGCGATCCGAAGAGATAGGCCACGCCATTAGGCGAAGACTAGTAGTAAGATAAGTAATTGCTCTTTCTAGAGAACAGGGAGGGGTCACTCACGGCCTCGGTAATGACGATCATGTCGGAGCTCGCGTTGGCGAACTTCTTAAAAGGATCCTTGAGGGTGAATTTCTCCATGGGGACCAGGACGGGAATGCGAGGATACCAAGAACGAATGACGGACTCGAAGATCATGATGCCGCTGTGGATAGCGGGATGTCCATTGCGACGGACCTTGAGGACGGTGCGTGCATATGTCACTAGCCATTGGAGCACGATGATAACGGGAAGACCAATGGCGCCGATGAGAAGGAGAGGCGAGGCCATGGTGAAGTGAAGACTGAGGCTTGTCTCAGCGACAATGAAAGTGAAGCGAGTTAATCAACAGCAGAAACAAACCAGAGTTAATAACTCAGAGGTCTTTGCAAAGGAATTTAGAATGTCCTGACAAGAATGTTCAGGACTGCTAATTTCACCTTTAGTACGACCAAGACCAGCTGGATTAATGTCTCCTGAAGTCCTGATAAAGGGCCGGTGAATAAGGATATACCCGAATTAGTGCTGCGTCCAAATACTACTAACCCTGATGCCCTTATGCTGTTCGTGGCCGTAAGCTGTGTCATCGCCGGGCAGGACGGAGGTATACCCGGAGCAGCAAGTTGGAGGAGGTGCAGCGGGGCCAGATCAACGAGGCGGAAGTCAGCCCAAAGCGGCAACTGTCCATCGGCCAGCTGCCAGTCTGAACACCCTGCCTGTCAGCACTGAATGCGCGTCTGACACCCGGAATTAGAGAGGCTGTACTCTCACTCGCAGTTTTCAGCCCAAGATAGACTGTGAAAGTCGTGTCAGTACATACGGGCAAGTAGAAGTGTTGACAATTACAGGGGTACGACTCAGAACAGTCACCTTGAACCATCTCGTAATTGTATCACACGTTATGAAGTATCGATGCTGCATATCGCTGTACTGGTATGACTACTATGTACCAATATTCTCCTCTGGTTTTCTGTATTTGACGTGTCTGTCTGAATAGTCTACCGAAAATGATTGCTCCTGGCTTGTCTATTCTAGGAGTAGTTCGTTTTTCCCATTCCAAATAAACCCCATGTAACTAAATTTATAATAAATCAAGGCTTCAAGAAAAGTGGCGAAATGACAGGGAGATAAGAAGTTTGTTAGACCTCTTCCGTAGAGCCTGAACTAGCCTCTCATGCCAAGGCCATGCATTTGCGCTTATTGTCCCCTCAGCCATGGTGATCAGATTGCCGAGCCTTGTAACGCGCGACTTAATCAGGCTAATAACCAGTTCCATCTCATCGTCGTCGTCGATCTGCCATGCACCAACCCCGGGCTGCAGCATCTGGGACGATCGGGACAGGGATGACACCGCTAGCCCCGCGCGCGATGGTGCTGCCATGGCCTGCATATCTAGAGCAGCAGCGGCACCGTTCGAACTGTTCCTGTTTAAGTCATCGTCGCTTCTGCTGCAAACGAAACGCTCGACCGCCTCCAGACTTGTCAATATGCGATCACACATAGTCATTATAAGCATGACAAAGTCCGGACGGGACCAGCAGCTGCCACACTGGACAAGGGAGTCACAACGGAGAAGTATCATCTTTTGGCGCTTCAGGATCGTTTGCTGAGTCATGAGGGGTGACGTTGACTGGTATGTTGTAGCAGCTGTTCCCGTGCCCGACCCTGACTCCGACCCTGACCAAGATGGCCCAGACGAGTATGAAGAGCCCGCTGACGTAGAGTTCGGACTTGATGCTGCCGAGGGACCAGCGACGGGATCACCCCAGACGAGCTGAGCCTGCATGGTCTCGTAGATGCTCACGGCTGTCATCATACAGCAGCAAGATGAAGATGAAGAGTTAGAAGTTGAGGTAGGAACTGAGTCCAGTGGTGTTGATGAATGAGTTGTAGAAGGCCGAGCCTCGTTTGTGACTCTATTAGTGTCATGAGCACTGCTGGGAGCCACGGTCGTAGAGGTGCGCGACTCATCCATCAGAAAGTCCATCGGGTCAATCCCGTATTCAAACAGGCTATCTGCCGACGACGATGAGTACACTGATGTGTGATTACTCTGCTTGCTGCTGTCTCCTCGAGTGGTCAACGCTTCGGCGGTAATACCAACAGCGATGTGGCCTGCCTGACCTTTTGAGGTAGCCGTAGGCGTGAGGCTGGCCATATTGCCAAAGAAGTCCGGGTCGAAGTGAGGAAAGACAGAGGGCATCTGGCCAAGGGTGTCTGGGAAGAGAGTGCTGAGAAACTGCTGCTCTGCATCGTCTAGGCCCACGTCTGGTCCTGTTGCGATGTTGTTGGTGTTGCTGTCCTGAGCAGAGGGCTGCGTGGCTGTTACGACCCTTTGCTGGTCTTTGGGGGATGATAAATGTGTTGTTAGTGGCGATGATTGTCTGATAGACTGCGCTCGAGACCGACGTTTGTGTCTCCTCGCCTGTTGCGCCTGCTTGTGTTGGTTGACGACTGTGTTGTTGTTGTCGTCATCGTCGTCGTCTTCATCGTCGCCGTTCCGTGACTTTGAACCACCACTGGCGACGCTGGATGCCCGCCGTTGGGGCCTCGAGATGACCAAGTACTCGCATTTCCGGTTTTTGGCAACGCATAGCATACAGCCGTTCTCACCGCTCACGCACTTGGACTAAAGGCAACGAAAACATCAAATCAGTCTCGTTGTCGTCAAGTGAAGGTGGAGAAAGAGGTCTCTACGGTTTATCTATCAAGACTCGCCGACTGGACGGTGATAATGAATGTGAATGGCTGCAATGTGACCTACCTTTTGTGCGCGACATCTCTCACAAGCAGTGCGCATTGACGTCCTGTCCTTGTCAAAGGGCGGGGCAATCTCCACGCTGAGGAGTCGGTCTCCATCACCAAACGTTTGCCGTAGGGTACTAAACATGTTGATCTGCAGTCCAGGTACCTCAGATTTGCTGGATAAATTACCTATCGAAGAAACAGAAACAGCAGTATATGTAATATGCTGGATCAGGCAATGACTGTGACTGTCTACCAGTGCAGTGGACAGTGGTGAACTTTATCGTCCTACCCATGCATGCTTGCGTTCTCCACGCCTCTTCCCTGTGCCTTTAGCCGAGCTTACAATTACACAGTGACCTACTGGGTTGCAGATTGCAAAGGATTATCAAAGAAAGTCGGAGCGCGGCTGGCCAAGGGGTCCCGCACGATTTCAAACTTGTATGTAGATCATGCTCACCTTCCAAATTCCTCATGAACCAACCTTCTGGACCCCGACTATCGAACCCTGGAAGGTCCCTGGCCCCCAAAGGCTGCGGGGCCACCCGTCGGGTGCCATGTTAGCATGTCCCGCCCCAGTCATCTTCTGTTTCAGTACACCTAAGCCCCTGGATTCGGCAGTGGGTCGCCGAAGTAGGGGTGCTGAGGGCCTAATCTCACCAATCTGATATCAGCGCGTTTACTCCGTCGAGGGACGGGAATCTCTCGATTTCAGTAGACTTCCCGCTGCCTGTAGAGGCTGCTTGATACCGTGGCCAATCGAGTATCTTCTTAGTCCGGGACCGACAGGGAACCAAACTCCACTGCTGAAGATACAGGGGTTCAGATGTAAGCACTACTCCCTAAGTGCATTCCTGCTCGTATCGCTCTGCACTGCGCCTCTGAGAGAAAAATACAAGACCCTCGACGAGCTTAGCTTACACAAAATTTCACGGGCGATCCACTGATTTAGGGTGAATTTTTATTTTCCCGTCTAGACTTCCTATATGAGTATAGGCCGTCGTAAGGGACTGATAAGAACCATGCAGAACGGAACATATTGAGGCTCACGTCAGCTGACCGGAGCGTTATTGCTTATGGCCTTTCGGGGGTTTGTCCGGCACTGAAAATAAGCAACCGGGTCAAGCCTCAAACGGAGGAATTCGTTGTTAGTGCCGGCACATGAACGCTTTCACAACGTTGGCATTCCTTTTCCGTAGAGGCGGCGTCTTTCCCAATCGAGACAGCAGAGCCACAGCCTGCATGAGTAGATCCTTCGGCGAACGCCACGCCTTAAATGTACCAGAGAGTTGCTGCTGCATAGACGATGCTTCTATATATTGACAAGTCTCAAACGCGTTTGTGAACTTGACTAGAGATTACTCACTTAGTATAGAACATCCAAATCTAACAACAGCGTGGCATCATGGTCAAATTCGATAGTGGTTCTGAGTCCGAGATGACGAACGGGGACGAGGTTCACATCAATACCAAGCATGAGGTCAAATCCAGAATGGCCAACGGTAATGGGGTCCACAACGTCCCCGACCATGACCAATTTCAAGACCGTGCTGAGATGGAGGTTCTTATCCTTCCCGACCTCTTCAGCTCACTCATGTCGGTCCCAGCCCGTGAGAACCCCCATTATGCCAGCGTCAAAGCCGACGCTGATGAGTGGATTTCCTCGTAAGTTGCACCTCGCGAGTCAACCAAACCTCATGGATTCTCCTGACTGACTATGTAAAGGGTGATCAACGCCGATGCCAAGTGGGCCAGCAGAAACAAACGGGTTGACTTCACCTATCTTGCAAGCATCTGGGCTCCCGACTGCAGCGCATTCGCCTTACGTACGTCAGCAGACTGGAACTCATGGGCCTTCTTGTTTGACGACCAGTTCGACGAAGGCCACCTCTGCAATGACCTAGACGGCGCCATCAATGAGATTGCCAGGACACGTGAGATCATGGAGGGTACTGCCCCGCGATATACCGCCGACTCAGAACACCCTATTCGCTTTGTGTTTCAGACATTGTGCGATCGCGTCAAGCAGAGCCCAGAGGGCTTCTACGCGGGAAAGCCATCGTCAGAGCGCTTCTACAGGCGTTGGATGTGGGCACACGAGCTCTACTGGGAGGGACTGGTAGCCCAGGTTCGGACAAATGTGGAGGGCCGGTCCTTCACACGTGGTCATGAAGAATACCTGGCCATGCGACGGGGCTCTCTTGGTGCCTATCCTGCACTGGTCAACAATGAATGGGCTTATGGTATTGACTTGCCCGAGGAGGTAGCGGACCATCCTTTAGTTTTTGAGATAATGGTCATCATCAGCGACCAGATCCTCTTGGTCAACGACATTCTCTCCTATGAGAAAGACCTTCGTCTCGGGGTTGACCACAATATGGTTCGCCTTCTCAAGGCCAAGGGGCTCTCAACCCAGCAGGCCATAAACGAGGTCGGAGTTATGATCAACAACTGTTATAGACGCTATTACAGAGCACTATCGGAGCTCCCATGCTTCGGCGAGGAGGCTGATCGAGCACTCCTCGGCTATCTCGAGGTCGAGAAGAACCATGCCCTTGGCAGTTTGCTCTGGAGCTACAAGACTGGCAGGTATTTCAAGAGTAAGGAGGATGGTGCTCGGGTCAGGAAAACGCGGGAGCTACTTATACCAAAGAAGATGGCGGCGTTGTGAGACTGCGAGCGAATCGGGATATAATTGTAGTAGATCAGGGGGATAGCTAGACTGACTTTCGAGTACATTGAGCGAATATGAATATTGTTCCTTAGATGGTTGCTTTGCCAAGTCACTAAAGAAAAGAGATCCTCGATTGATTTGCTAGGTTCTAATCTT
Source organism: Fusarium phyllophilum (assembly GCA_013396025.1). Classification (NCBI taxonomy): domain Eukaryota; kingdom Fungi; phylum Ascomycota; class Sordariomycetes; order Hypocreales; family Nectriaceae; genus Fusarium; species Fusarium phyllophilum. The sequence continues at coordinate 3,143 of JAAOAQ010000144.1, read as the reverse complement.
GACAGTATTTTGGTTTTCGGATGACAGAATGTAATATCGGACCACTAACAGCATAATATGCTGTCTACAGTGTCCTTTGATAGCGTTACTTTCAGTCGATACACCTGACAGCTGGTGCTTGCATCTCGCACCTTACCTCAACAGCGTGGACACACACACACACACACACACACACGTGACAGTTCGGACGGGAATGCAGTATTTTGCAACTGCATTTATTTTCCATGTTGAAAGTTCATCGAACAGACTTTATTTCTACAATACATGTCAAGACAATGGCCACATACAAGCTCAGCCTTCCATATTCTGTAATGGCACATACCCAACTTCCTCCACTTTACCTCTGCGTCCCATCATGTCCTTTACCAAGCCGGTGATTCCCCTTACCAATATCCACTTCTCCGCCTCGGGCTCTCTGCCGCCGTTCTTCGCCATCTTGTCCATCCAAACAGGCCTTGTCCAGGAGTTAAGCATCAGGCTGCTGACCACAACCGTCACACTGCTAAACGCCATCGCAAGACTCGCCATGATAGGATGTACGCTAAGCCCGAACGGAAGAAAGAAGCCCATGGCAATCGGAAGGCCAATAGCGTTGTAGATGCATGCCCATCCGAGGTTTATCTTGATACGGCGGAAGATGGTGCGCGTAAGTGCCAGTGAGGCCGGGATGATCATAAGCTCTGACGGCCTCATAAGCACCATATCCGCCGCCTCCATCGCGACATCAGTTCCGCTTGCCATAGCAATGCCCACGTCTGCCGTCACAAGTGCCGGGGAGTCATTGATGCCATCGCCAATCATGCCGACAACCTCGCCACGATCCTGGATCTCTTGTACGATGGCCTGCTTTTGATCTGGGCTAACGCCAGCGTAAACATTGTTGGCGTCAATACCCACGGCAGAGGCGACAGCGAGTGCGGTAGACCGTTGGTCGCCGGTGACTATGGCGGTCTTTATGCCCATGCGGTGTAGGACTGAGATAGTCGCTGCAGCATCTTCTTTAATTGTGTCGGAGAGACAAACATGGCCGGCGTAAAGGCCGTCAATGGCAACGAAGATGCTGGTGGTTCCAGCGCTGTGAGTATTGCTCTTACCCTGCGATGTGTCCTCGCCAGCCGACAGGTTAAGCTTCTCTACAGCCTCAACAGCATCATGGGGGATATCGATACCATTATCCTGCAAGAAGACGAAATTACCAACCAGTACCAAGTATCGTGACCGGTTCGCAGTAGCTGGCTCGACAGTTACACTGACACCCTTGCCAACAACAGCTTTGAAGTCTCCGACGCTGCCATCAAGGGTTCCCTCGCGCGACACACCTAGTTCGTTCTTTGCAGCGCCCACAATAGCCTTGCCCACAGGATGTTCGCTCCCCATCTCTGCTAGACCGACGATGAACCACCACAGTCGTTTACTGACCTCGCTTCTTGTCCATTGCGGGACGAGACCTATGCTGGCCACACTCATCTTCCCGTAGGTAATAGTGCCCGTTTTGTCGAGGACAACCTGCGTAACATTGGTTATACGCTCAAGGATAGCCCCTCCCTTGATCAGGATTCCGTTTTCTGCACCGACTCCGGTGCCAACCATCACGGCTGTGGGCGTGGCTAGCCCAAGAGCACACGGACAAGCAAAGACAATGACGGAGATACACAACTTAACACAGACTACTACCTTGCCGCCACTATTATCTTCGAGGAAGATCTCCGGAGGGTGAGATAAAATATGACATAGGACCATCCATACGAGGAACGTACCAAGACCTAGGATAAGAATCATGGGGACAAAATAGCCGGCTATTGTATCAACCAGCTGCTGAATGGGGGCACGGGCAGTTTGTGCGTCTTGCACTAGTTTGACAATCTGGCTTAGCTGCGTATCATGGCCAGCCCGAGTAACGCGGACGTCGACGCGCCCATCACCGTTGACAGTGCCGGCGACTATACCATCACCAATGTACTTCTGAACAGGCATAGCTTCTCCCGTAACCATACTTTCGTCAACAAATGTACTACCTCGAACCAGAATGCCATCCGCTGGAATCTTGTCGCCTGGCCGGATGACGACAATGTCATCAACCTCAAGCAGCTCTGTCAGGATGGTCTTTTCCTCCCAAGCAGAGACACCGGGTTCATGAGTCCAGGGTGTCTTGGGTGTTGGGGCTTCGTCAGATGACTTTGCCCAGCCCTCTGCTGCCTTTTCCACGGCGATGGGATCAGCATAAATGGTAGCCGTGGACGGAGCTAGTGACATGAGACGAGACAGCGCCTTAGAAGTCTGACCTTTGGCTCGGTTCTCAAGCCACCGAGACAGTGTGATGAATGTGATGAGCATTGTGCATGTGTCGAAGATCGTGGAAGGTTTAGAATGGGGTTCAAGAAGGACCGAGATGAGCATAGAGAAGACGCTGAAAAGGAACGCACATGATGTGCCGAGAATGACGAGAACATCCATTGTTGGCGATTTATGTTTAAGAGATTTGTACCCAGTAACATAGAATCGCTTGCCAATGCCGAACTGAACTGGCAAAGTGAGAACGAGACATACGATGTCACCCAGGAATAGACCAGGTATGAGTTCAAAACGTCCAATGTCTATCACTGGGAAGGCCATCGGAATAATCATGCCGATGAACAGAACGGGGATCGCGAAGGCAAGGGACGTCCTGAATGCTGTCCGCCACTCAGTGATCTCGCGCGTTTTGGCCAGCGATTCAAGCTGCGCGTTGTTATCCTCGCCACTGGCAACGAGGGCATTCAAGCCCTGCGCCTCTATAGCCTCAACAATGCCACGAAGCCCTATAGCCCTGGGCTGGTAGGCAACCGTCAAGCGGTCTGTACTGAGGCTGAGAAATGCGGACTGAATGCCCTGAGCTGCTGTGAGGCCTTCCTCCAGATTCTGGGCAGTGGTCGCGTCGCTGCAGCCAAAGACCTTGAACTGAGCGGTGATCGTGTCTCCTCCCTGGTGGATCGAGTCGCGCTGCGTCGATAGTATAGTCACATCAAATCCGCGATCATCGATAATCTCAGCTATCTTCTCCGCCGAAAGCTTCGTCTCGTCATAAGTAATAACGGCTCGTTCCGCCAAAAGGCTAATGTTGAACTTGCGCACGCCAGGCACGCCGTTGAAGCCGGCTTCAACGG